>JAOVYW010003630.1:0-10739 GCA_025775045.1 Hiodon tergisus | reverse complement strand
GTCAGTTATACATTTGTGTGTTCCCCATAGGCTTGATAGGGTTCTTCATCACCTTTGGGATGTGCATGGGGAAGATGGGAGAGAGGGGGAAGCTGATGTCAGAATTCTTCAACATCCTCAACGAGATCATTATGAAGATGGTTTCCATGATTATGTGGTCAGTGTTTTGGTTAATTTCATATGATAGCACAAGTGGCATGCATTTTGCGTATGAGTTTTTCTTAATGGGCTGCTGTCTGCCAATGAATCAGTCAATTAAGTTGTCATAAGTCACTGCACAGAGACATAAAAAAAACAACTGACAACCCATGAAACAACTGTGGGGAAACACTCTATTCCCTCACCCCTTGGAAATTAGGTTGAACTTGACTCCTGGGGAAAAGATAGACAAAATATATTCTGAATAGTAAATCTACTGTGTGTATTTTTTCTAGATTAGAGAAAGGCGAAAATGTGAGATTCCCGCACAATGTTGGCCCTATGTTGCTGAAGGAACTTTTATGGAAATTTATGAGAAGAAAATTTGTCGTCATTTAAGTCTTTATGAGCTGAATGCATGCTTTTAGTTTGTAGACCTCTGACTCACCTGGTCTCATAGGTAAGAAAAGCTGTGTTTCATCAGCATAGCAGCAGAAGGTCTCCAAGAAGCAGCATATACGTAGTGATTAGGATGGGGCCTAGCAGATGCCTGTCAGATGCCATATTGGACTTCAGATATATCCAAGGGCTGGTCGTTAAGGAGAACAATCTGTGATGGACTATTATGATATGAGCTAAACCACTGGAGGGCATTTCCAGATAAACCAACTTGTTTTTAATTCGTACTTAAGTAATTATTCATTCCTAAGTGGTCCTTGAAATTGGGTTTATGTGCATTATCCGGTAGTGTTCAGGATATCACAGACTTAAGTGGGGCAAAGTTTAAGGGTCTGCTAGGAAATTTATTTCTCTTAGACTTAGATGTAGTAGGATCTGGATAGAGTGTGTCTCCTGGAGAATTGCCTGGATAGGATCAGGAAGATAATTCATTTTAGAATGGACTTCTTGGCAAGAGAGAAATAAGCTGACATAGAGAAGCATGTACGCAGTTGAGAATGTGTGTGAATGTTTCTGGATATTTATTGGAGCCTCGCAGACTCAATAGGCAATGAGCCAGTGGGAGAATCGAGCAACCATGCATGGAAGCAGCTGTCACAAATTCTGGGGGCTTGACTGCAGTGATGTTATGTTTGGCATTTCCTCCCAAATCTACTACAGACTCAACTGTTCGCCTTTACCAATGCAACCAGGCTGCCACCAATTTTTTTTCCAACTGTAAGATGCTATCTTTGCCACTTTACCGTGTGGCCAGCGGGAGCAGTCCTTGAAATTCCCCCTGAAAAAAATCTCAGGTACTCCCCAGTGGGCATCGCCTCACTGATCTGCGGGAAGATCGCTGCCATCGGGGACCTGGAGGTGGTGGCGCGCCAGCTGGGCATGTACATGGTGACTGTCATGGTGGGGCTCATCATCCACGGCGGCATCATTCTGCCGCTCATCTTCTTTGCCGTCACCAGGAAGAGCCCTATCACATTCTACTCCGGGATTTTCCAGGCCTGGATCACTGCTTTGGGCACTGCCAGCAGGTGTGTTTGTGTGTTCATGTGTGTGTTTCTCCCTGGCTTCTTTATTCAAACAAATCTAAAATGTTCCAGTCACCACTGCACTGTTCCAGATAGATGGCTGATTGTGTATCTAAGCTTCATGGAAACATTATTAACTAAATCAATGAATCAGTCCAGACCTTGTTTTTATTTCACACAAACTTAACGGAGCTATCCTTTTACTTGATTTTACTTTATATCCTTTTTACTTTTACTGCTTGATTGACGTCAGTAATGATTTATGGCACTTTTACAGCACCTTTAAACAATTTACTTTTTAAAATGGAAATACCTGTTTTTAATCTGCTTTACTGATGGTGTAAGAAAACAATACTCTGTGATCCATTTCAATGAACATACTTTACTGTTTTTCTATCACTATTTCTTCCAGTCTGTATAAGATAATTAACAACTAAAGGAGAGAGGCACATTATTGTTGAAGGTGAATTCAAAACATGTTTTTGGATTCTTGTTAAATTCTGCAACATACTCTATAAGGAAGATGTTGCAAAAGCCTAGATTTTGTGCTTTTCTTTTCTTTCATTATGTCTGAGAAATTCCTCAGCCTCTGGCCATCCCTCTTATATCTATCATAAATCTCTTGTGCACCCCGCACATTGCTCTGTGTGGTTTCTGTATTAACCATTTTTAATTCTTATATCTCTCCCTGGTGGTGATATCAGGAGTTGCTACTCCAAAACTTGAAACAAAACCTCTCCACTCTTTTGACTTTCCTAAGTCTCAGTAGTTCCAGATCCTCCCAACATCACATGTCCAGCTGCACTGCGTCCAGCGGTTAACGCTCACTGGTGTTTCCGTCAGTGCGGGGACACTACCTGTCACGTTCCGATGTCTGGAGGAGAATCTGAAGATTGACAAGCGAGTGACCCGCTTCGTCCTTCCTATCGGTGCCACCATCAACATGGATGGCACGGCACTGTACGAAGCCGTAGCCGCCATTTTCATAGCCCAGATGAACGGTATCGAACTAGACAGCGGGCAAATCGTCACTGTCAGGTGGGGCCTCTTTCAAATATTGTTTCCAGACTAGGCCGAACTGAATATCAGCAGCTTGAAAAAACATTATTAGCAATACAGGCACTATAGTTTTCCATTAAAATTTTCTATACTCTGTTTTTTACCCAAAAAAAACTGGTCAATGATGGAAGTAAACTACTCGCCGAAATCTCTGCATTTTGGCAAAATCTTTTCAGTTTGGCAAAATCCCTGCAGCCATTTATGAAACTTTCATTGTTTTAGTTTTGATATCAATACCGCACCTGTACCCGTGGAGCTCTAGATACTATTAAAAAACTGGTATTTCAAACAAATCAGTTCAAACAAATCAATGATTGCTTGAAAAAGTATGTACCTCCAATGTAAAACCCATAAAATTACCTCTGGGTTGTCCTTTGATTTCCCCCAGCATGACAGCCACTTTGGCCAGTGTAGGTGCGGCCAGCATCCCTAGTGCTGGTCTGGTGACCATGTTGCTGATCCTGACAGCCGTGGGATTGCCCACTCAGGATATCAGTCTGCTCGTGGCTGTGGACTGGATCCTGTAAGTGCCAACTTAGTGGCTGAGAGGCTGCAGAAGCCGGATTTTACTTGTGTGTGTTGGGCTAATATAAAACCAGTCAATATCCGAGTCATCTGCCACCCAATAGACACATTGGTTAGCTTATATGAGTAACTTTACATTGCTAATCAGAGCTATCCTGGTCATCTCATCACACTTAAGAGTCTCCTACCACACATAATCTCTCACATAATCTCGAGTAGTGTGTACGAGAAACACAGTAATCACATGAGAGTTTGTGTTATTCTCCCTGTCAGTGTCATGGTTCCACTGTGTCATAATACCTTTCATTGTTTCTTAGTGACAGAATGCGTACCTCAATTAATGTTGTGGGAGACTCCTTCGGTGCTGGGATTGTGGACTTCCTGTCTCAGGCAGAGCTTGCAGCAATCGATGGCGATGCCTTGCCCAGTGATGATCTGATCCTGCCACCTGTTCTCACTGAAATGGACCTGGTGGACCCCCTCAAACCCCCAGAGCTACCTCCACGCTCCCCGAGGCCTCCTCCACTCAACCACCACTCCCTTCCCAAGCCCCAGCCCCCCTCTCACCCACACTCCCGCTCACACTCCCCTCGGTCAGCCCAGTCCCACTCCCCCAGGTCTGCCTGCTCCCACTCTCCACGGCTGTTCCATTGTTACTCCCCTCGGCTCATCCACAGGACAGAACCTGGGTACTGCGCCCTGCCTACGCATGACAACCAGGTGAGAGGCTGAGTGGGACTAGAGGGAGAAGGGATAATTTAGGATTGGAAGACGACTAGTGTCCAAAATTCCAATTCCAAATTTGGGAGAAACATAGTAGATGATTCCAAAATAATTAAGAAAAGGGAGAGCTGGCAGGAAATTAAGACACGCCCACTCATACTGTTGGAAGAGTAAAGTAGTGGCAGAGGGACAGGGGTCACTTATATTTGTATTTTCTATGTCTTTCTCTCTTAGGTCCCCACCCTCCCTCGTTCTCACAGGGAGAGAGACAGAGAGAGGGAGCGTTTTCATGGACAAGAGAGGGACAGGGGGAGCGAGACAGAAGAAGAGGAAGGGAAAGAGAGAGTGGGGAATGAAGGAAGTGAGGGAGAAGAAAGTGACGACACTGCTTACGACCGGCGACACGCGCTTCTGCCCAGTGATCTGCCCTGAGGCCACTCCCACCATGCTGTCACTTCTCCAGACTTCACGGCATCTCTTCTGTCTTTGGTTAATTACTGAGTCTGCTCCCAACACCGTGGCTGCTCAGATACCCTGGTTGTGCCCCCACTCTGTCCTGTCTGCAAAATCACTGCAATTGCGCGGTTCGCAAAGTGACTTTTCTTCAGCAGTCTGTGCTGTGAATTTCAACAGTCGCTGAGAGATTGTGCCATTTATAGTCAGTAATAACTTCTTTCTTCTTAGTCCTTGGGTCATCATGATTGTTTTTTCTGTTAAGGTTTTACAAATATCCATGACATTATTGCTGGTTAAGATAAGGGTTCTGCTTGTTATAATAATTGTGATTTATAAGTGTTAGCAGATAGAAGATTATGGGGTTGTTGACAAGCAAAAACTGAAAAGCATGATGGCTGATTTTTCTGTAATTTAATCTTGATTTTCATGTAAGTCTAATTAAGTCCAAATATTGGAAATTACTTCGGTAACAATCAGTGACTGCTAATTTGTATCACTATGCTACAACTAAAGGCGATTAGAGTGCAAATTATCTTTACAGAAAAAAGGGAAGAATTCTTTGAAAGGTATCAGTTTTTGTCGTGCTGTGGCCCAGTATATGGTTTCAATAGGTCTGTTCGTAAGAAAAAACGGAAAATTGTGACAGCTGATTTCTCAGATCTTCAGATGTTTTCACGGCCATTCTCAACCAAAGAAGCAGGTCATGTTAAATTTGATGTTTTCTAGGTTACAAACATGACAATTGAGCAAATGCTCAACTTAACTCCCCTGAAATACTTTTTCTGTGATCAAACCCACCAGGACAACTGACCTGACTCTCCTGAAATACCAGTTAACTGTGATTAAGCTCACAAAGACAACTGACCTAAATACTAGAATCATTCTTAAAATAACTGTCATCATCATTAGTATTCTTTGTTTATCAAAATAATTATTTCTGTTCGCATATGGGGTTCTGACTGTAATCTCAGTTGCTTTAAATTATTCCTTATTGTTTTTATCGCAACTTTTTTTTTCTGTCAGCCGCCAATTTGTTTGTTTTATTTTTACCTAGTTCTTTAGTCATATTTCTCTCATTCATATTTTCAGTTCCCCCTTTCCAACTCAAATCATAAGCAATACTAAACATAATGCCTCATTTGGGATACTAAACAATCAAGCCTAGATGTTTGTCCAAATAAAATATGATGTTAATTAAGAATAGTTTCATTGTAGACATTGTCATTAATATTATAATTTCCAAGGATATATACATGTATTATATTTAATTTGTTGTTTGTTGGTCTAAAATGGTTGTTTTTTCTTTTCTGTCTTAAAATCTCTAGTAGATCATTCATGTTTATTTAATTAATTAATTAATTACTCTGCTCAGTCAGTTTGTCTATTTGTTTGACTTGTTATTTAATTAATATTCATGTATGCATCATGTGTCATGTATCATGTATTTCCTTATGCGGTTGTTCTATCCTGTTCCATTTTATTAAAAAAATGAGGTCATAACCTTTCCCTTAAATCCTCCCGTCTTAACTTTATTTTTAGGTCCTGTTTGTGTGTATATCCAATAAATCTTAGAGATTGATTTGAATTGATAGCAAATATTGTTTGTCTCTCTGTGCATATGGGCTTCTACATTTTCTGTCAGAATGATTTGTATGCGTGTGAAATGTCTATATTAGCAGTATCTTTAAAACAAAATGAAAAGTAAAAATGACTGACTTTTAGTTCGAGTTGACCTAATCCCTGGGTTTCTGTGATTGCAGACATATGCGAATCTGTAAGACAAAATAAATCAATGAACCCACGGTATGTATAAAAACAGAGAAAACACAAAAATTGCACTCCAATAACAGCCATAAGACAGACACACAGAAGTACAAATATATTTAATCCTCTAAGAAGGAGAGGGGCAGATGGCTGGAAAGACGTCAGCGCTCCTGATTCTTCTCAGACAGACAAGGGGCACAGTGGGTAAAGGCAGGTGCCACTGACGTTAGTATGGGTATCCCAGATGTCAGATGGGGGGGGGGGGGTGGTGAATAAATCCTACGAAAAGGAAGGTTAATATAAAATGCTCAATGATTATACTAAACAATGCTATAAATAAAAAGGCGATTGATCCAGTATTTGCACATTTTTGTGTGGAAACAACAATACAATGAAAATCTCCAACTGATGATTCTACACATTGACCAATGGCAGTTAAAGGACAGCACAAGACAATCGTTACAGTTGCTGAATGTAAACATTTTTTAATAGCTGTCTACAACATTTACCATGTTATCGATTATTCATTCATTTATTCATCCCTAAGCACTTATTCGAATTAAGGCTTGCTGTGTCTGAAGAGAAATAACTCTAGGGCGCGAGACAAGCTGAACCCGGGCAGGACACCAGCCCATCACAGGATAGGAAATCGACAGACACATGCTCGCACACAGGGCCATTCAACCTAGCGCACAAATATTAGGACAGTGGTAGGAAACTGGAGCACCTAGAGGAAACCCAGAACTCCACTCAGACAGTTGCCCATACTGTGAGGCTACTTTGCTAACCACTGAACCACAGTTCATTACTTTAGGACTTACCTGACACCTCAGTTGTCCAAAACCGTCCACACAGTAGTGGTATGATGCTACTCCGCTAATGACTGTTTTACCAGGTCTCAGTTATCTTAACTCAACTAGACATAACAGACAATATTTCATAAATCAGTCAGACTCCAAATCACTCCCAAAATATGATTACGATCCTCAAACACGCAATTTAAGGATTTAAACCAGAAAACTCCCAGAGTTTTATTATGTTACGTTGTTATGTATTTCTCAATCAACAAAGTAAAAAAAGGAACAAAAATCAGATCTTTAAAAGAAGATATCCTTCCAGGAGCCATATACATTTTGACGACACAGTGATTGTGTGCAAAAACAAACAGCATGGCAGTCTGGACAACAGTAAACAGTACATTAGATACTAGACCCTGGTGAAAATCGTGCGTCAGGGTGTTATACTAACAGAATATAATGAGTTTTCTTTCAAGGGGCAAGCCACAGGAATTTCATTAACACTCATATACACATGAAGACTCTTCCGAATACGGTAAAATCACAAAACTCTCACACACAAAATCTAATCACAATGCTATGTTAATATACCGATATTCAGTCAGCGATTCAGTGGTAGAAGAGGGCATTTCCTTCTTGCTCATTCAACCGAAAAACCAAAGTTGGCGACGTTGTCGTCTTAATTGCTTTCTAAAACCTGGTGAAGCGTCTGTCCTCATCTAGCCCCTTCGCCTGACGTTTCAGGTATTCAGATATTTCCATCTGAGATCGTGAAGGAGAACGCTAAAAACAATATCTGACCACATGTTTTTTTCAATTTTGTTCATTTTATTTATTATCAAGTACATATCAACTATTCCGTATTATCAAGGCGATTAGGGTGAAGAAATTGACTTAATTCAATGAAAACTTGGTAGGTATTATAGTCCTACAGTCAATATTACGAATAAAAGTGAATTCTGAAAGTTATTTAACGTTAAGGACACTCATAACCTGTCAGGTATTTACCTCCCAACTCTCTTAACCGGGTTAGAAGAAGCCAGCAGTCGGCTCCGTCCTAGCCCCTATATATTGAACATCACCTCTGTCACCGCACTTAGTGGTTTGACATAACATGCACTGTGCGTCACTGAATAAACAACCAGCATAAAACGCAGCAATATATATATATATATATATATTTATTTATTTATTGTCGTCTGCCATAGAACAACCATTCCTAGCACTCAGAATGCGGACAGTGAGGTGGGTGGGGTTTCTTCTCTGGGATACCTCTCAGTGTCTCCTTTTTATCATGACTTGTCGTTGTAGCACTGCTTCGTCCATTTATAACTCAGACCATTTTTTTCCGTTTATCCTGCTTCCAGTTTATATTTTTTATTTGATAATCCATGTAGGGGAGTGTTGTAGCGCTGTCAGTTTGACCAATCAGAAAAGAGCTGCGGTGATGTCATCAATATCGTACACTCCCATTTCCTTTTGAGCTCACAGGAGAAGTGGCCTGTCTCTGTGATAAACTTTGTGGATTTTACGACCAAAAACAAATTACAATTTTTAATCAAGATTCTTTTGTACCTAGCGTTAATTGTATTGTAGAATCAATGGTTTGACTTACATAACCTAAAGTAGCAGTTTCTCTCGTTTGCGTTCATACTAACTTCAAACCCACATGCTAAAACAGTTAGCTATGTATTGGCTGCTTGGGGTGGGGATAGTTGTAACAGTTCATTAAAAATGTTACAACCATCCCGTTAATATAACTCAGAATGTTTTTTGTACTTTTCTCCTTTTTAGGCGTAAGACAGACAGGGGTGTCCCTGCAGACATTCAGAGAAAGGCTGCAATTGAAGTAAGGCAGGGAAAATCAGTGGGATCAGTCGCCAAGGCCTATTCCATCTGTCACGTCACATTGTACAGATGTTGTAAAGCCTTACAGAAGCTAAGAGAAGAGGGTTCAAGTGAGCAGCCCCATGTAGGCTACCGTAGTAGTCAGATAGTCTTCTGTGAGGCACAGGAGGAACTCTTGACCTTTGAAGAAAGCAGCTGATCTGCCCTGTGGAGGTCAGGAAGTTTGCATACCAGTTGGAAATGGACAATAACTGTATGGGTTGAGAAATCCATGGCAGGATCTGACTGGTTTTCAGGCTTCATGAAACGCCATCCAAATCTGTCCATCAGAAGTGCATAGGCAACTAGTTTGTCTCGGGCCACAAGCTTCAATCATCCAAGTGTGGAAAGATTCTTCAAGAAGCTTGGATATGTGATTGAGAAGCACAGCTTTGGTGGGAATGATATTTGGAATGTGGATGAGAAGGGCATCACAACTGCCCAGACTCCTGACCGTGTAATTGCATGCCACGGTGTTAAGCAAGTTGGTGCAATGACATCAGGAGAGAGGGGTGTCCTGGTATCAGTAGCTTGTGCTGTGAATGCACTGGAAAATGTAATTCATCCAGCCTTTCTCCTTCCCACGTATACAAGGACCACTTCCTGTGCGATGGACCACCAGGTAGTGTTGGGTGTGATAATGGCTCTGGATGGATGCAGGACGGGGATTTCCTCATCTTCCTGAAACACTTCGTCAAGCATACAAAGGTCAGTCTTGAGGGGAAGGTGTTACTGTTGTTGGATAACCACAGTTGTCATCTTTCAGTGAAGGCAATCGCTTACTCCAAAGAAAATGGGATAGTGTTCCTTTATTTCTCACCCCACTGTTCTCATAAGCTACAGCCATTTGATCGTAGCGTCTATGGTCCATTTAAGAAGATGATGAAAACAGCCAGCGATGCATGGATTAAAATGAATCCTGCAAAAACAATGACAATCTATGACGTCCCAAGCCTGGTCAGGACCGCATTCCCCAATGCTGCAACCCCAAGCAACGTACAAGCCGGTTTTAGATGTACTGGCCTTTCAATCCAGACATTTTACAAGAGTGTGACTATGCACCATCACAAGTCACAGATCGCCCTGAACCATCTGCCTCAGCTGCTGGGGTTTGGGGTTTCAGTCCATCTGCTCTCCGTCCATTTCCCAAAGCAGAACCAGGAAGACTCCCAGTGGCAAGAGAAAGAAGAGACAATCAGAAATCCTGACAGATACACCTGTGAAACAGGCAATTGAAGAGGAAGAAAAGAAGAGGAACATTGAAAAAAGTGTAAAAAAGAGAATAAAGCTGCCGCCAACCAGCAAAAGGCCCAAGCCCAATGACCAAGAGGATTCTGACATTTCTGATGATGAGAATTTCTGCATTGTCTGCATGGAACACTTTGCAAACTCAAGGTCAAAAGAAGTGTGGGTCAAGTGTGTACGTTGTCAGTTCTGGGCCCACAAAGTCTGCATCCCAGGGGCAGCCATCTACATTTGATTGAACTGTGACAGTGATTGAACCCTTATGTGACACATACACATTCAGGAATTCAGTCCTCACACACACAGTCACACAAATACACACAGCAATTGCTTTTGTGATCAATTTAAAGTATTAGAAGAAATAAGTGTTTTTTTGTCAGTGTCACAAAACAGGCCCAGTTCCTCACTAGATATTATCACTTCTCCCAAATCTTTCCCACTAATCATTAAATTAACATTCCTGAAGCCCATGTGCACTGTCCCTATCACCCTCTGCTCTCATTCGCCCTGCACCTTCCAACTTGGTATTCTGTTCCACACATAAACCTCTCACTAACTCTCACACTTTGTGAAGTCTTTTCAGTTTCACTACAGCATCCTTGCCTTGCCTTGCCTTGCCTTGCCTTGCCTTGCCTTGCCTTGCCTTGCCTTGCCTTGCCTT
>JAOVYW010003629.1:0-13865 GCA_025775045.1 Hiodon tergisus | reverse complement strand
ATATACTTCTTTAATTTTATTAGTTAAAAGAAACCTTTCATTGGATATTTCTTACATGGCCATTCCAAGTAACACACGGATTCACTGGTGTTAAATGATTCACTTCGCCCATCCCTAAGTTATTCAGTAGATGTCAGAAGGCATCGAGGTAAGGACGCGAAGAGGAAACAGCACAGTTCTCCCTTTCCTAGCATTTCCGGAAGTGACGTTCACAAAGTCTGAGCCGCCGATACCCCCCCTTCAGTCGTTTGCTTACTTACTACCATTTCTGCTAGGACTGTGGACTGTTCATGTTCCGATATCGTTTTGTTGTGGATTGTTATTGAGCGTGCCCTCCCTCTCCGCCGTGGGGCGCTGGCTAGCGGGAACTTAACTGTGTATCCATCTTTTCCAACTGTTTTCTGTTAAGAAAACGTAGCTTAAAAAACGATAGCTGGATCAGAATTGCTAGCTGGGATACAAGCTAAATAAATTATCTTAAAAAAAAAAAAAAAAAACATGTCAAACACTGGTGGCGGAGAGTTTGGTAACCCCCTGCGAAAATTTAAGCTTGTCTTCCTCGGCGAGCAGAGCGGTAAGTGACCGTAAATTATTGGCGAGATTTGTGGGTATCCTTCAATTTGGTGCATCAGGGCTAGTCTTTGTTAGAACAGCGTTGAGTTCGGTTGACGCCGGCAAACCAAGTCAATATAGTTGCTATAACAGCCGAGTAATGCAGAGAGTGACTGTCATGCAAATGCAGGGCCTACTTGATACTGATAAGCGACTGGGTAACAAGATGGGGAAAGACATGGGTGTGGACGGGCCCCCTCAGACCGAGGCCAGGCAAGAAGAAATAAGTGTTCAAGCCAGTTTTACCTAGACACATTGGAGCAGTTTTAGTATTATATACAAAGTAAGCCATAATGTATTGTCATTGGTGGATGACCGTTAAAAGTGCATCAATAATGTCACCTCTTTTGTGATTAACTGTGGGTCGGCAATTTTGATACGTTGACCATTTTTACCTCATAAGATGTCAGAAGACAATCGATATATTGGCGACACACTGCTGAATAAATACCTATACACTAACAATGAGGATATTATTAATATCTCGTACCGAATATGATTCTCATCTTCAAAATTGAAATTAATGGATGGCTAGCAGACAGGTAACGAATTAAGATGGTTGGTTTAATTTATTAGTTTCGATAGCGATGTCTCACTCGTTAGCTTTCTAGCCCGTTGTCACAATTCGCTTACTTGTTATTATTATAATAACAGTAGGTTTTCTTGGTAATTTATTTATTCCATCATGCTAACGGTGTCAACTGATTTGACATCTTGCTATGTTAAATGTTAATTGGGAGATACTTGTACTGACGTGGAGATTCTTACAGCGGAAATAAAACATAACAGGCGAATGTTGCGAATTTTATCTTCCTTTCCCTGGACATTGTTATCTTGCTTTTAAGGCGAACCGATCTATTGATTTTATTGAGGTCCTGTCAAATCCACCCACGCCCGTCATTTGAAAGCCACCCATGATCACGCTGCCCACTCGACGCCGTCTAGGCGACCGAAGTTCACATAATACCATGCCAGTAAATGCGTTATATGGACTAGTTTCCGTATACGTTTTTGATAAAAGTATATTTTGACCAGCGAATAATCTATGCGAGAAAACTAACACACACCTGCTTCTATCGGCGAGAGATCACCGAGCTCCAATAACGGGAATACCAGAATCTTTATTCCATCAGCGACGTCAGTCTTAAACAAGTGGGGAATATGAGATCATTTCATTACAACCCCGCACTTACCTGATTGAGTGTTTTATCGGGATGCCTCTTAAGGCGTATGTTTTGTCTTCTTGTAATTTAAAGTCATGCAAAGACCACCGGAAAAAAAGATTAATTCAAGATGAAGGGTGTTTGCTTTTCTAGATTGTGCCATTCAACAGAAATTGCCTTGTCTAGCTCACAAAATGAAATTATTTTTTACTAACCACCTTATTAGTCTTCGTTAAGTCGGCCTATTCATGAAAGTTATTTATCTTCGTTTTATCTTATTAGTGATTTGTTCCAGTGGTAACTCAACCATTAGTAGTTAGCTGAGTTTATGTCCAGTTTTTTTAATTTGCGTGATATTAACATAAACATGTTTGGATTCTAGATAGATATTTAGATTAAATACCAACTAAAATGAAGCTATTTGCATACATATATATACATATAGCGTCTTTGTGACTTGGCAAGATGTGAAAAGCGCTGTATAAAAATAAAATTGATTGATTGATTGATATACATATACATACATACATAATGTCGATAATGACTGCTATGTAAGTAGCAGCAAAGTTGACAAACACACAAGATCAAGATCACTTCATGGAACCTTCCAAACACAGGCCTGAACCATGTAGGCCAGTTGTGCCCCTCCCATTTGGGATAATAGCCGACAACAGATTAAAGACACGTTTATGCTTTTTAATGAACATAATCATTTGAATAATTCCATAGAAGTTATAATTTGAGTTCAGAACTCTGTACTGTAATTAATTTGCACATGTTCTTATCTCCACAGTTGGGAAGACTTCGCTCATCACCAGATTCATGTACGACAGTTTTGACAACACGTATCAGGTAACCGTGCATGTGTCGCCCTATAGCGCTATGCACTCAGATACGTGGCGATACATAAGCCTGTTTATTTTCGGAACTGAGGTGGTTTGGTAGTTTGTTGCCCGTCCGCCACGTCTGTGGCTCCTGTTGCTGCGGCAATTAGGGCGTAACCCCTTCAAAGTTTTTGAAGAGAGGGAGGCCTGTCTGGTTTGAGTGACCGAAGCACAAGGGTCTCGTTTCTGTGATGTGTTTAAGGCAGAGCCAATAAGACCCCTGCATTGTTGAAATGTTTTCATGAAAGATGTCTGTCTAGTAAAATGCTGTGTCATTGTTTCTGTTTTTAAGGCAACCATTGGCATAGACTTCCTGTCTAAAACCATGTATTTGGAGGATCGCACAGTGAGTAATTACTGAAGTTTAACTGGCCTGAGAGTATTGGTTTTCATTATTTGGGATGTAATATGATATGAATCATGATACTGGGCTGACGATTAGATACATATTACATTTTGCAATACGTGGCAAGGAATTATAACCTCGTATGTAAAGAAAATTCAAAAAGGCATGTATTGTCCCCACAAGCTGGTTAATGTCAGTTTTTTCCCACCCATTTCGGACTGAAGAACCCCCCCAGATTTTGTAGTCATGGGTGTATCGCACGTCGCTTTCTTTTCTGGCTGCATGTGTCTGTAGAATGCGGTCTTTCCGGTTGCCCATTTGATACCAGCACTTGACTCATGGGCTCTGCAGGAAATGCCCTGCAACCTGGGCTAGGACCTTTCCAATTGTGCGTGTTTATCGTCATCAAGAATCTTGTTCCGGTTCTCGATGTTCGGCTGTGATTTGGCGGCGGTTCTCCCGGTTTCTCCCGGGTGGCACTTCCTTCCGTTACAGCCCTTTTACTCCTGTGCTGTCCCTCTGTTCCCCCACTTCCTCCCCAGGTCCGGCTCCAGTTGTGGGACACTGCCGGGCAGGAGCGCTTCCGCAGCCTCATCCCCAGTTACATCCGCGACTCCACCATCGCCGTGGTGGTCTACGACATCACCAGTGAGTGACCTCCTCCGTTTCTAGCGGTTTCTGTGGGGACCGCCGGTGAGCACGGAGGGCGGGGGCGTCTACTCCACACCACCACGCATTTTTAGAAGTGCAGCACAGGCGCTGAACCGGGTACCTAACCCGAAAGGGAAAAGCCATGATACGGTATTGCCGCTGCCTGCAGCCTGGACAGCGGGGATACCATGCAGCTTTGAGTGGGCACAGGTCTGGAACTGGACCTTTCCTCAAGGGATTCCTCCGATTCCCAGCAGTTTCATGGAGGTCCGTGGGAGATGGTCAGCTTCACGCTCAAGCCCCTCTAACCCACCTGTTTTACAGTGTGTGGTCTGGGATACCCTTCTCCCGGGAGACTTTCCTCCAGCCTGGAAATACATACAAAGCTCTTCTGTTCCATTATGAATACAGTGGAACTGTTTGCTGTTGGATCCAGGCACTCTGTGTCTATGGGATAGAGTTCTCTTGGCTGCAGCCACACGTACACATATCAGTTTGTAAAGACCATATCATCGCTTCACAGTGACTCAAACGTTGCCTGTGCTCTTTGTCCATTGGACACAGGAAGCGGCAGTGCCAGAGGTTGTGGGTGGTTTACACGCAGCGATCCAGCTATGGCGTCTGTGACAGAAAAGAGGGCAGATGATGTCATAATCATGCTTCTTTCAATTACCGAGGAAGCTCACAGCCCACGTTGCACCTCGGTTTCGCTTTGCAGTCCAGAATAATGAACCACGAATTTTTGATATGATTCACAGTCCAGCGTTATCCTTTTGATAGTATTCTTTTATTATTTTGTCCGGTCCGAGACGGTTCCTTGAGAATCGTAGGCGGTTGCCATTGTCGCCTCTCATATGCGAAGTCACTAAGGTCAGCTGGCGTCCATGTTGGCTCACGGTACCAGACATGTGGTGCAGTCAGCATCAGTCAGCTGCGAGGAGATTTACATATTTCGCATGCCAGTCACGTATATGGGGTGGCCATGTTGTAAGGCCGCGTTTCCTGCCGTTTTCATTTTCCTGTTTCAAGTGCCACACACCAAATTCCAGCAAATATAATTATAGCCTGTACAATTCAAACTGCAGTGCAACTTAAGGGGTAGGGCTTGTGTCCCCGTCTGAGTTTTTCTGCTGTCAACTTGACTTTTAAATGATGGGAAAGAAAGGTCTTCTATATTTCATTTTCAGTATGTGTTTGTAATGTGCCTCAAGCTCTACTGTGTGTTTTCTGCTGTGTGCACGCATCAAATTTGTAGTGAAATGCAAACGTAGGGATGGTAATATATGCTGATGAAGAGGCTGAAATTTGTCTTCTCTTTTCCTCAGACCTCAACTCCTTCCAGCAAACCTCAAAGTGGATAGATGATGTCAGGACAGAGAGAGGAAGTGATGTCATAATAATGCTGGTGGGAAACAAAACGGACTTGGCTGACAAAAGGTAGAGGGCGGTGTTTTTTCCCCCGCTCCCTTTAGTTAACAGCGGTTTGAATTTGCTGAACTATCCTTACAGAACAACAGAGAACTGAGCAAGACACCCACCCCACCCCGGCCTCTCTTAGTACATCTATTGCGTTATTAATTTGATGCAGAATCATTACGCAACATTTTAAGCACGCTGTACACCATTTCAGTTACTTTTATGTTATCTTTAGTTTTTATTTAGCTTTTTAAACCATTTTTCACTGTGCCTGGGTTTCTTTGGAGAAACCTTAAATGGCGTCAAGTTATTCATGTTGGGAATAAAGTAATGCGTTTGCGTTATTCCAGATTTACATACTTAACCCAGATAACCATTCTTTTCATCAGCCCTGTTCGTTTAACCGTGAAGGTTATTATTATTATTATTCCTAACATGAATATAGGCCTATACAACTGTGGTTTCAGGCAAAAGGCATCTTTGGGAACCCTAGTCACTGTTGTCCTCACTTTTTATTTTAATACCATTTGATTTTGTTTTCTTTTGTCCCCCCCCCACCTGCCTCGGTTTTATTTCTTTGCCTCATCTCTTTTGATTTGCTGTCTGCGTCCACGCCCCCCTCCCCTTGGACCGCGGGTAGACAGGTTTCTGTAGATGCCGCAGAGAGGAAATCTCGGGAGCTCAATGCGATGTACTTAGAGACCAGCGCCAAGGCGGGATATAACGTCAAACAGGTGGGTTGCCCCCCTGCCTCTGCAGGTGCTGCTTGCCACAGGCCATTAGGGGGAAATCGGGTGCGCTGTCAAAGGAACCCCGCAGGCTATTGTGTGAAAGCCGGATCCATTTGCAACATTCGTTAAATGACTTTTCTGCACTCTTAACTGATGGGATGAATACATTGATGAGATTTGCGATTATATATTGTGATTAAAAAAAATATATATTTTAGACGTAGCGTTAAATGGTTTGGCCATTTTTACATGATTTGCTGTCTTTGTTCTCTTCAGAGTGGAATCGATTTTAAACTTCTTTTCACCTTTTGGTTTCTCTCTCTCTCTCTCTCTCTCTCTCTCTCCCCCCCTCTCCACCTTGCGCTCTCTCTCTATCTCTCTCCCCATTTTTTTAACTCCTTGTTTTCTCGCCATCGGTCTGTACTTCTATATTGTGTGCTTGTCCCCTGCCCTGTGGCCGGAGCAGGCAGATCACCACTGAAGAGGGCGAGCAGAGGGCTAAGGAGCTGAACATCATGTTCATTGAGACCAGTGCAAAGACTGGCCACAATGTCAAACAGGTAGTCAATCACGGTCTAGCTCAGCCCCCAGTCACGACTGAATTCTCTCATATCTCTTCCTTTCTATCCTTACCTGTCAAACTTCCTGTTCGTTCCCTCAGGTCTTCACACTGCACTCTCTCTATTCTCCACTGGGTGTCGCTGTTAGTGTTGGAGTGAATGGCTAAACATAGAAAAATGTGTGTGTTTTTTGTAAATAATGTAGAGATCGTTTGTTATTACAAAACTAGATTTGGTGGAGAAATTTCCACTGAAGGAGAAACATTGAGGATTAAAAAGGACGAGAAGAAAAAGGACGTACGATCTTAAATGGATGTCGTTTTGCGCAGTCAGATTTCTGGCCCGGTCGCTTGCTGCTGTAGCCGTTTCCAAGGTCTGGGACTTGGCTTGTCAGTAACACAGTCTGGATGACCCAGAGAGAGAGAGAGAGAGAGAGACACAGTGTGTCCTTCTGCTCTATTTAGTTAAGATTAGGAGGAGGAGAGAAGATACAGAACTCTGTTGTGAAAAATAATACAAGCGAACGAGGAAATTCCCACAAGTAATTAATTTGTCGTCGGATAATATTCAGAGGAAAATGTAGGCCGCGGATGGTTTAAAGCCAGGATCCTGTGCCCTTATATTTGTTTAGCTATGTTGAGTTATGTAGTTCAGCGTTAATGACAGTACACTGTTTTAGAATTGGAATGTATGGTACCGATATGGTCAAGATAAAGTGGCTTTTGATATGTTTGATAAGCGATAGAGCTCTTATCCGTAACGATTCCTGACAAGTTAACAGAAGTATGTTCTCCCCCTTTGCCCCCTGCAGCTGTTTCGCCGTGTGGCGGCGGCCCTGCCAGGCATGGACAGCGCTCAGAAGAAGAGCAAAGAGGACAGTATCCTTCCGTGGGACACTGGGGGACCTGGCCAGGTTGGATTCAGGAAGGTTTAGAGTTGGAGGTTCGCGGTGTAGCCTGGTTAAGGTTCCGCCTTTCCTCTCCGTCGTTTAATTGAAGTCATTGATTGGATGAGAAATGATTTTGGCCCGGTGTTTCTAGGCGTGGGCGGGATGGTAATTGAGAGGTATCTCAATAACCAGTGGGCTTGGCCACGTCTTGAGCGTACTGCGAGAGCTGTATTGCTCCAATACAGGACGAGATAACTTGTGCCAGGGGCACGTAGGAACTCGGACCACGTTATTTGAAATACTCCAGAAGTAAAAACCGTTTGGAAATGTCTTCTCTTTGATTTGTTTGGCTTTACTATTAGGCCTCGATTTTGACAATTAAGTGAGTTAATGACTGACTAAATGAAAATGCGTTGCGATTGTCTATCCAAGCACTATCACGAGAAGCTTCATGAAAATAATGGGCATGTCACCTAGACATTTGTGATGTGGCAGAATTTTAACTTCACACAGTGACCTCATAATGAGTTTGTACTCAGGGCCGAAGATAACGTTAATATTTATTTGTGTCTGTTCCTTAACCGCAACCCCCCCCCCCCCCAACAGTGATTGACATCAAGCTAGAGAAGCCTCCGGAACAGCCAGTTACTGAGAGTAGCTGCTCCTGCTAATGCCTATCCGATCCAACCCCCCCCCCCCCCCCCAGCTTTCTTGTCCCCCTGACAGCTAGTCTCTCAATGCACCAACCACGAAAAAACCACCATTGGCCAGAGAACCTGTCCCCGCCTTCGACTCAGTGACTTTTCAGAGTAACCGTGTGGATGTGCTACTATAATGTATTTAAGAGAAAAGAAAAAGAAAAAAGAAAAAAAGAAAAGAAACACTAAATCACAGGATAGGTTAAATGCGAATGTGTTCGAAACTTTATCTATTCCAACTGCATGGCGTCTGTAAGACTGCGGATTGAGATGGCTTATCCCACCACACTTGCGAGTTCTTGTGCTGTTCACCTGGAGCGGGATCGATGCCGTCGGACAACAAGAGTTTATAACACCATAAACGCACACGCCTGTTGAATGTCAGAGGTTTATAGCTATTGCTACTGTCAGTTTTCTTTGTTTAATCGACTTCTGTCCCAGCTGTATTTAATGGATTATTAAATGAGTGGTCTTTTTATTCCGATGTCAGTTTTGCTTTTAACATGTTGGTACTCTGAAGCAGGTGCTCTGCGACCAGTCTTTTAGAGTAAGTGTCTCACAAGCTGTAGTTTAGTGGACTCTGAGCCGAGCCGTCCAGTTAGTACCTGATGGACCAAACCCCCCCCCCCCCCTTTTTATTGGCTAGTTAAATGGTTAGTTTGGCACCTTAATTGTCCTTGATTGTGTCGGTCAACAAGAGCACTGCATTCTTAATCGTTATCATCTCCACACAGGTCCCCAAGGTTTATACTGAAAGTAATTAGTTTGGTGTATGGAATTAAATAGTTAGGCTATGAGGAGCCAAAGAGGGCTAAACCCAGAATAGTGTTAAGCTGTAGAAAAGTGGGTGGCCCATTTTTGTTTCCCCCCCGCCCCCGGTATGTGTTTGTTTCCAAAAGACTAAAAAGTATGTGTTCCTATAGAGAATGTATTACTGAACAAGCAGGTATGATATATTATATATGCATTTTCCATGAGAGAAATTTACCCGGATAAGAGTTTTCTCCTTTAAAATTGTAAATAAACAATCATTGTCGTTTCCGATTAAAATGTTATTGAGGACAGACCCTATTATTCAATTGTAAAAATACATCCGATATTGGAGAGCAGATTTTCCCAAATATTTTCTCAAGTGCGGAACAGGGTCAGTCTGTCTCTCCGTTCCCTTTCAGTAAGAAATGAGGACTGACGTGGGTACAGAAGTTTTCGGCCGTAGTTACAGTAGGGCTGTCCCCATCACAGTACTCTTAACTTGTAAGGCTAAATAACACAGGATCTTACGAGTCACGTTTACCTGTGCACATATATGCTGTGTACCGAGTTGAGGCACGGAATGTCGTGTAATGTAATAAATAGCCTTGGGTTCTGGAACAAGGAATCTGCTGTTTAGATTCTAGAACATCGATGAGCGATTTGACAACACAGTGTGTGTAGAAACGCTTAGACTTTGTGGATTTTAGCAAAAAAATAAAATGTAGATTATCTGTTAATTTATTATTATTATTTATAGGTTGCTAGTAGGGTTTACTTTCATAATTCCCACTCAATTTTGGGACTTTTACTTTGGTGTGTGACCAAAGTCTAATCTCACAAATAGAATAGCCCCACCCACCCCCTTCACTTTCTCATGGATTGTGATGTCACCTCGGAAGGCAAGAGTGGAGTCCCTAAGGGCTGGGGAGGGCAGTTTTACTCCATTGAGTCATTGTCTTTGGTGTTCCACTCTGTGCAACAGTGCTGCACACTCCTGTTTGTTTGTTGTAAATTTGTCTGTATACAAACGTTTAAGGTAATGGGGGGGGGGGGGGGGTGGGGGGATGTAGATAAATATTTATCTTTTACGAAAGAACTGTCTTTACCTGAATTGGGCCCTTGTTAAATGCCACTAATGGAAATGTGTTCTGTGCTATTCAGGAGTATCAGTCCATTCGGAACTTGCTGTTTACTAGTCCTTAGCAACGTTTGTGTGAATAATGTATTATTGCTATCTAGTGTAAAGAACACTGAAGTGTATTGCACAAAATAAAAGTTGAAATTTCACCAAATACTTGTTTCATGGTCTTGGAATTATTTTGCATTTTTTAAGTGCTAGAGTGTCGATATTGATTAAAAAAAACAATTGGTCTAACATGGCCAGGTGAGACATAAGATGTTTGAGTAGAAATAAAGTAAACAAATTGTTTTCTTTTGTCATCAGTAATTAAACCTGTGTGAGTGTATCTGCGTGCCTGTCTGTATGTCTCCTGCCTGGCCGCGGACTGTCCATAACCTGTTTCGCTAACGGCCAACTTTGGCTGTGGTGCTCAGAATTTGATGAACGTGATTGATGAACATGAATAAATGTAAACACATTTCAAGAGTCGTGCCTCAGTGAGGAGTATTAGGAAACGTGTTGCACGTTCAACCTGGATGGAACATTGCTTGTTCTCCCCGGAATGCGGCTCGTCCGGAATAGGGAGGTAATCTGAGCTTTCTAAGAAGAGAGATTTAAATATGTTAGGCAGCAGATCACCTGCACAGGTGTAGTACCAGTCTTTGGAAGCCTTGTTTTACACACGGGGGGGGGGCCCGTAGCCAAAACATGGGGGGAGTCAGGGGGAGGAAGCCAGCGCAATGGGATGAGTGGTGGGTGTGGATGTTGTCAAGTCAGGAGAAGCAGCGACGTGGACCTCTTCAGGAAAATGGATCAGAGGGAAGTCCAATGGGTTTAGAGCATCACTTTCCTAGAACTTTTGCATGTCTCGCGTCGACATTGTTGTGCTTGTTATATTCTGTCGATGTGTTAGAAGATGATGAAAGCTTCTGAGATGTTTCCAAGACTTGCGTCGCTAAATGTGCTGATTAACAAGAAGGAGCTCGGTGCCTTGAACGTTGTGACACGATGACAAGATCGTGAAAAGAGCAGAGGCCTGGGTGGGTGACAGACGGGTAAGTATAGCTGTGTACGTGTAGCTTCAGCTTCCTATTCAACTACAACCCCATTCCTCAAACCGTGGCGGTCAGTGGCTGTGTTCACACAGCCCTCTGACTTTAACCATAACTAACCTCCTTGTATTTCCAGTGGGCAACAGCCAGATTGTTGTATTTAAGCCTGGTTGCACTGACGAGATCCCTCTCAGACGTACTGAAAATGAGCCTGTCAAAGGATGGAATGAATCCGTTGAATAGTAATCTTTAAGAATGACTGGAGGGTGGCATTTGTTAAGTTGGTTACATTGAAATTTACTCATTTTTGGTTGTCAGATAGACTGAAAGAGTCTGTTCGCTCACGGGTGCGTTGAAGAGGATGAAAGAGCCTGTGTTCTTTTGTCGCGATAAAAGAAAAAAACATTTCGCCAGAAATAATTGTTCTTTTGTTTATTGGCTTTCGGTTGCATTCAGAGTCTACGTGCCCTGGTGAATGACGCTCGAATAATAGCACTCTGGTTTCTTCTTTTAGATCAAGGTCAGGATGCACATTGCAGCGATACGGTGAACTTCGAAAGTTCTGAAAGGTTCCATTGAATTTCAAACATCAAACCAAAGATGCACCATCATGCTTAAAAGAGGTGAGGTTGCGCTGTCAGAATGAACATTTTATACATTTCCATTTGGTTGAGAAACAAAAGTGCCTGTGTATTTCTTCTGTTAAGTCATCTCTTGTGTAATTTGTAAATTGGAGGCCACAGTATTGACTGATTTTCGCCATATGCCCCATTTCAGCATTTTGAGCCTCCCAGGCAAAAGCCTCATAGGCCCCTGGTCCCAATCGAGCAACTTAACTGACTGAGCACTTCCCCAACCAGCGTCTCCCGTTGGCAGTGCATTAAGAGGGATGTGCCTCTCCTCCAATCAGAGCTGAACTTCTCCTGCGGGCCATTTAGCCTGCCAAGTGTAAAAGAGACTGGTGGCTCGATGGCACCAATAACTAGGAGGAGGCCTAATTCATACCCTCCTCCCTTATCTGTGTGGTGGCACGGTTTATAGCAATGAGGTAAGATGGGTCAGCACAATTGGCGAATCAAAATTGGGACAAAACACAAAATAATTTTAAAAAGCCTTTTTTCTTTTCTTTTTTTTTCTCCAACAAGAACAATGCTTTCTTCTTACATTTAGAACACAACACACTGAATCGTTGGTGCCACTTAAAATATGTTTGTCCATTGTGTTTTACATTAAGCCTCTATGGTTTAAGGTTTACTAGATGTTGCCTTTTCATTTTAAAGGTAGCTGGAAGCAATAATAGAATAATAGAAGTTGACAGCAGGATATCTGCTTCATCAGCCCTTTTTTGTTGTCGTTGGGTTTCAGGTTCAGTGCTGTGTTGACTGCATACAGTATACAGACTCAGCGTGACGGAAATAACATTGTAAAGCTAGTTATCCGTGGCAGTACCAAGTATTTTCTTCTTTTTTCCTTTTGTTTTTTAATCCTCTGGGATTTAACCTTCTGGGATACAGGAACAGGATCTAAAACTAAAAGAATTACTTTAATTCATTATTTGTTACCCTTGTCCACAGTTTACGTTTTAAGTGGAATAAATCTAATTGCACCAGCAAGAAGTTGCCCCTTCCCACTGGATGTTACAATCCCTCATGAATGTCCACATTAATGACATTAACAACGTTTTGTTGGCATGGTACATATATGAACAGAACTGTAGTTACATGTGAACCTTGTATGTGGAGATTTGTAATGTGCTGCTAGAACAGCCATCTAAGACAGTGTTAGTATGGAAGTTGTAAGGAATAGTGTTGATTATTGTATTTCCTTTCATCCAGGATAGCATGTAACCAAGAACACTGTGCACTTTTCTGTATCCCAAAGACATCTGCATTTTGTGGACCCAAAACAACTGCTAATTTAATTGTACCACAAATAAAAGATAATAACAGTGTTGGTCATTTTCTTAAATATAGGAAGTGATTGGGTTCTTAAATTGATGGACGACGAGCTCATCTCTGCTATGCTTTCATGATCATATGATTCAGATTTTCCCAAAGTAATGGAAAATTATGGGTCATAATTTTAGCATTTGTCATGCTAAGACAAGGGATTAGTCATATCTATATATAAATATATATATGAGGCCATCACAGATTCCCCTAGGGGAAGTTTATGATCTCACCCAGAGTCTGACTGTAAGTGGACTGCTGGTGGATGTGCGTTTCCCTGACAAACACCCCAGGGAACAGACTGAGAGTAACATGCACTCTCATTAATTCTGAAACTTATCTTCAGCTAGGCAGAATTCGGGTGAATGTTTATCTGACGATAGCAGGGTATATTGTTATGGAAGATGGGGGTCGTGCAGGATTAATTAATTGGTGGGCAACGTGTTGAGTAAGAAGTTGCCTTTGTTGTACACAATCCCTTATTGTGTAATGCTAGAGAAGTTAACCACATCCCAGGGTTTCTCTTCTCTAAAGAGAACCAACATGACGTATTTATGTATTTATGAGAGACACATACCATGCATGACCAAGCAACTCCATGACCTTTCTAATAACGCACTTGCTTTAAAAAATATATTAAACTAAAGAAACCACGGCAGAATAAATATTCCCTTAAGCTTTGTTATTTGAGAGACGCCAGTTATTGTTGGTCAAGAACATTTTAGGTCTAAGAGTGCAGTCAATGGTTCTCTATTCTGTAAAACCTCCGGCGACTGCATAGGTTGTGTTTTTGTAGAACATAAAATGTAAAGCTATGAATGTTTGCGCAAGGCTACAATTTAGAGTGTGACATTATTTTCTCATTTATTGTTACAGTAGGAAAGTTCAGGGAGTAACACTATTTATATTGGCACCTGTAGCAATCAAAGAGTCATGGTCTCAGCTGTGAAACAATTTTCTGATCTCTGTCTCGATCTTGGCCCACAATATCCTTAGGTTTGGGGGGGGGGGGGGGGGGGGGGGGGGGGGGGGGGGGGGGGG
>JAOVYW010003628.1:25191-41035 GCA_025775045.1 Hiodon tergisus | reverse complement strand
TCCTCACGCTGGTAACATCGAACACAAATGTGTCTTCAAGCTAGTAAGATCGCACACAAACTTGTCCTCACGCTGGTAACATGGAAAACAAACCTTCCCTCAAGCTGGTAACATCGAACACAAACTTGTCCTCACGCTGGTAACATCAAACACAAACATGTCCCCAAACTGGCAACATCACACACCAATGTGTCCTTGAGTTGGTAACATCACACAAAAATGTGTCCTCAAGCCGTCAACATCACACACCAATGTGTCCTCGAGCTGGTAACATCACACACAAATGTGTGCTCAAGCCGTCAACATCACACACAAATGTGTGCTCAAGCTGGTAACATCGAACACAAACGTGTCCTGGCGCTGGTAACATCGGACACAAACTTTTCCTCATGCAGGTAACACCAAACACAGACGTGTTCTCACGCTGGTAACATCGCACACAAATTTGTTCTCACGCTGGTAACATCGAACACAAATGTGTCTTCAAGCTAGTAAGATCGCACACAAACTTGTCCTCACGCTGGTAACATCGAACACAAATGTGTCCTGACGCTGGTAACATCGAACACAAACTTTTCCTCATGCAGGTAACACCGAACACAGACGTGTCCTCACGCTGGTAACATCGCACACAAATTTGTCCTCACGCCGGTAACATCGAACACAAACGTGTCCTGACGCTGGTAACATCGAACACAAACTTTTCCTCATGCAGGTAACATCGAACACAGACGTGTCCTCACGCTGGTAACATCACACACAAATATGTCCTCGAGCTACTAAGATCACACACAAATATGTCCTTAAGCTAGTAAAATCTTAGACAAATGTGACCTTGGGCTGACAACGTCAAACACAAACATTTCCTCACACTGGTCACACCGAATACAAACGTGTCCTTACATTGGTAACAATTGAACACAAACGTGTCACACATACTTTATTAAAAAAATATATTTAAAGTTTCAGAATTTTAAAAAGATTTTGGGGATTCGCATTATGCTGGGTTTGGGTGCCAATGGTGGTATTTTATTAGATGGGTTTTCACTAGCACTGCTCTACGTATTCCTTCGGAAAGGCACAGATCTGCACAGCAGCCCTTCTCCCACAATGCACGCGCACTAGTACCTGTGTGCCTAATCATATCCAACCCGCCACAAGCCATGGACGCTACAGGACATTACTGATGAAGCCAGCGTGAAGCAGCCCCCTGTGGATGAGACACACCGACAGTTCCTGTCTGGCGGTCTTCTGCTTCGAATAGTTAATATGCCAGCATCACTACACAGAAGCACCAGCAGGAATAAAACCGTTCTGAAAGGTACTGTGTGATTTACACTGTCTATGACGTAAAATGGAGCAGTTGTGAGGCGTACCACACGATGCTGCTGTCTATGATGTAAAATGGAGCAGTTGTGAGGCATACCACACGATGTTGCTGTCTATGATGTAAAATGGAGCAGTTGTGAGGTGTACCACACGATGTTGCTGTCTATGATGTAAAATGGAGTAATAGCATTGCTGTGCCTGGATTTTCAGAGGAATCTACATGATCATGCTAAGTTGTCACACTTATGGAATTACATCCAGGGTTAATTGTCTAACTCATTTCATTACTGTTTTCATATAGCGGCTTGCTTTAGATGGGTTGTCTGTGGCAGGTGAGAGCTGACTGTGTATTGGATTCATAACAGGCAAATACTTCTGATCTGCATTTTGGTAGTAGAACGCTTTGCGTCACATTTTCCTTTGGAAACCGATCAACAGCCTTTATGAATGTCATCACGAGGCACATGACATTGAGGGCCAGGCATTTCAAACATCTCTCTTTCACAAGGCCAAATCTTATCCTGGTATTGAGCCGCGGTGACGAGTGACCTCTCAGACTCTTTATTGTGCAGATTGAACTTTGATTTGAAAGCCCCCTTAATGCAGAAACAGCTAATGCAGCTGGATCCCCTCCTTTAGCAGGGCATTTTCACAGTCGGGGAGTGGACGATGATAGAAGTGAGTGTGATATATACCAGACGAGAGTGAGGGGTGGAGACAAGCAGTCGGGTCTAGTCAAACCTTTACTTGATGAGAAAAAGAGGAAAAAAATACATTTTCAGTACTTCAGGCACTTCAGGAGAAGTAAAAAAAGCCCATATAACAGACGATGATTGAAAACACATCAAAGTCTAAAGCAGCACTGTAACATTGCACACTAACTCATAAAGGACATAAAACTTCATCAACCACTCTCAGGGTTTCAGAGCTGAGCAGTCTGCAGAGGTCACCAATGCAGTTGGAGGAATGAAGCTTCCATTCATAAAGCGTGTGATTAGAGGGGAGCGGGACTACAAATGGACATCACACTACTCCCCGCCTGGGCAGTGCGGAAAGGCCGTAGAGGGAGTACCTGAGTACCTCATCTCACCCTGCCTAACCACCCTCCCACCTTGCAGTGATAAACAAATCACAGCACCTGTCACGTGAAAGGCTTTCTGGGAAGGTAGGTGCGTGGGACATGAATTATCCTCTCATCCCGGGATTGTGGGGTGTCCGTTTCACATTGTACCGTGATCTGAAGATTAATGACGGACTTCGCCGAGCCCATCCAGCCAATCCATAAAGTCGCACAAAGCACTTCATTCATCAACAACAATGTTGGTGAAGGAAAATACGCATACAAAAGAGTTAAACAGCCCTTTGTTTTCAACCACAGTCATACACAATGGCAGGGAGGAAACAGAATTGATAGTTCTGACCAAGCGGTAGATGACTGGAGCTCCGTTTAATTTAGCATTTAGCGAGGACTCCCTCTGCTTGCGGTGCTTTTGGAAAGGAAGGGCAGTGGTAGGTGCACTGGGGACAGGACTGTTAGTGGCGAGAAGGGAGGAATAAACAAAGTCTTCCCTTCTCGGCTCAGGACAGCAGATTTTTTTAGCAAACACTCTATGCTCTTATTCCATAGGGAAGCCAGCAAAAACCCCTCTAATGAAATTTCACCGTTGGCACCCAAATGCTGAATGTTCTCACTATGCTTTCACGCGACTTTAGGAGCCAATTGGCCGCTGCCTTGCTGATCTGTCCAAGAATAGTGGCTATCAATAGGGCTAGCTGAAAATTACAAAAAAATACATTTTATTAAAACAGCAAGCAAACAGCATTCGATAGAGCAGAGTACGTGCTTTTAAATTCCCAGAAATGTGCCCAAAAACAGACAGAGGAACATTTAAACCTCCAATCCACATGCTTAGTTGTCCCTCGATTAAATTGTTTAGTTAAGGCCTGAAATTCATTAATTTTTTCTCCCCAAATTTTCATACTGATTTGCAAACCTGTGGGTAGGCACAAGAGTAAATGCTTGTTGGGCTTTTTCATCACAGAGGCAGCCTGTCGACAGGGGGGGCAAATCTACTGAGTCATAGGTGGGAGACCGGGGGCCTCTCATGACTCGGGAAGGAACCAAGAGCAGTTAATGGCCCAGTTTGTACAATCTCCATTTGTGTCCAATATCGTGTAACTGGACCTCATTCTCTCCTTTTCCCTGTGCCCCTGTGTTGCCATGGCCCCACTGCCCTGCGCCATTAAATATTCTCCAGAGGTGACGAAGGTTAAGAGTCTGAAGCCCTCATAATAAATCATTGTGGCAAACCGGTAAGCGTGATGCTCCCACACATAGCTGAGATCCCAGGAGAATGCTTTGTCCCCGGATTCTCAAGCACACCACAAGTAAGGAGGGCCCCTTCTTCTGGATTAAATCATGTCTTTCTCCCTGCCCCTGGAGCAGAACTGGTCGAGCAGACTACCATCGTGTGGCGCCTTTTTTTCTGGGTTAGTGGGCATGGTGGGTACCCTACGGACTTGAAATGGGACAGAGTTCCCTGGGTTCTTCACAGCGTCTTTTCTCCCCTCCCCTTAAGAACAAAAAAGCAATTTGCAGCTGGAATCGGGAACTTTGCTGCTCAGCACTGTGGCCAGAGAGATAAGGTTATAACCTCTATCTTGACAGCCACGAGGACGTGATGAAATAATATCATGGCAATTGGACCCAGGCAACAAGATTTGCAGGACACTTGTAAATGTTGAATGGCTTTTCCGACGCAAGGGTATTCTGCCATTTAACTCCCTTTTCCTCCACAACTCTTATTTGGCCCAAGATACCAGAAGTCCCCCTACATCCGTCGCCAGCTCTTTAAGTTCTGGGTTCCACATGTTGGGCATCACGTAGGAACGCAAGTAATGTTTTCTGTAGATGTTTAAGACTACTCCGGCTATTGAGGAATAATTGTTCTTGAGGTCTGTGTTAAGAGAAATCCTCATTTGCAACTGGAAGAGCATTTACGAGATGGTGTATTACTGTTAAACAAAATAATTGGCCGAAGTATAAAATATAAAAATCCAAAAATGAACACAAAATCTCTTCTTGGGGGAAAAACTGGTTTATTGAATAAAGCCTTAGTGCACACCGAAGAAGAGTGAGGAATCCCTCTGGATTGTAGAGGCTCAATGTGGATCCGAGGGGAGCATTGGTAAAAATGAGAACTATGACAGCCAGCCTCAGTAGAGACCACACAAATAAAATAAACTGCAAAACTGCAGCTTTGGCCCGACTGCGTCACTGTTTTCGGAGTTAAGGAGTGGCTTTGGCCTGACTGCTTCACAATTTTGGAGGAAAGGGATGGCTTTGGCCCGACTGTGTCACTGTTTCTGAGGAAAGGGGTGTGTGCCATGAGTCCATCTCACGAACACGTGCAGGAGAGGATCGGGCGTAATTTAACAGCCTGAAAGTAATTTAACAGCCTGCGATCCCTCAGTAGGTGCTGGATGTCGGGAGAGGAGCAGGGCAGGAGAACGGCAAGAAACAACCAGAATCACAAAAGAGAGGAAGCAGAGGACAGAGGCTGGACCGAGGAAAAAAACGCGGGTCAGCACCGGCAAACGGAGTGCCGGTGTACGAGTCCGCCTTTGCGTTAGATTCGGATGTTTCTTTTGTTTGTTATTTTAGTTTGTTTTATTTGGGATTAACCTGTTGGAGTGATCCCTTTTTTTCCTTGCAAAAGAGCAGAGTCGTTGTGTCGACGATTATTCGTGAGTCAAGTACGCTACAGGTCGGCATTGGCCCGACTGCGTCACTATCTTGGAGGTAAGGGGTGGCTTTGGGCCGTCTGCATCACTGTTTCAGAGATAAGGGGCGGGGTAAGCTCTGCAATAAGCCTGACACAGCGACACAACCCAGACACAGCGTCCTGGTTTGGGGTCAGGAGAGAAGGTGATAACATTCCAAGAAAATGTTGTCCAGGTAAAAAAAGGGGATACATGTTAGAATATGAAACACGCTGATGCTAGGCCTGTCTAGGCCTATATATTGTCTAACAATATATAGTTTCAAAAGCCTTCTTTTAATGCAAATTATAATTATAATATATATTAATTATAATATAATGTAAATTATGTTGCTGGCAGTATGATTTTGGAGAAATTAACAAAAAATACCATCATTAAAATAGTGCCTGCAAAAATATAAATTAATCATGGCCTAGTTGATTATTCTTTTCCGGACTGTTAATATAAGACACCCAGCTATGAATATTATTACTCATGGGATTGTAGTCCTCATTTACAGGTAAAAATGTTGTGCCCATGCAATATTTATTTCAATGCATCACACCTCTCAAATATGCTTTGCGTGTTTAATGGAATATGTCCATGTCTGAAAGTATCAGGAGGGTTTCAGAGGAATGGCGTGTGAGTTCTGGAGACACTCAGTAGTAAGGCCAGGAGCAGGGGCAGAGTGTATGTCTGTCAGACGTCTCCTGGATACAAAACTCATAGCAGCAGGGTTTCACACATCGCCCTTCAGTGAGGTCAAGAGATATGTATCAAGATAATAAGCAGTGTTAGTCATGTAAAAACTAAAATAAAGAAATAATACAAGGGAAATAATTATTCAGCTGAAGTCAAAAGCCATTAAATCTTTACTGGGAATAGAAAACGTATTCGTATTGTTAATAATTTAGGAGTACAAATCTATGACACAAAGTGCCACAAATGATTCAGAACAGAAATTATACTGTTAAACATGACATAGTTGCGCCCAGTCAATCAAATTTCATTTAGCAACTTTAACAAAAACAGGGAACAAAACAGCTCGATTTTAGTGATAACAAGTGCATTATGTCATTATCAATGAAATAAAGAATTAGGTAATACCAATAATGAAGGGGAATGAAATAATTCAATCTGAATGATAACGAGTAATAACAAAAATAAATGCGAATTGCCTTGAAAACAATGGAAACAATGACATATTTAAAGAGTTTAAACTGGAATTGAGCACACAATTTAACTGCCATTGGAAAGGAATTTGACAGTCAGATAAACTGATTCTGATCAAATCAGTTTGGGTTGCCGCAACATTTAGGTCATTAAAATGTCACTCCTCACTCCATGGACTCTTAACAATCGGGTGCATTACCAGCAATATTATAATCTCAAAATGCTGTCAAAACAATGCATTTTATGCGTCTAAAAACGCACCCCGCAAGGTAGGAATTGAAGGGGGTTTTTGGGAAAGGAAAAGGTTTTAAATTCACCACATTAATTGTATAGGCAAAACTCAACAATGGAGGAATTAAGCCCACTTTACTCTTTAAAAAAAGGGGGTATAAGACAAACGGCCGAAACAAAACCTAGCATTTTGGCCAGTTCCACTAAGGAGGTCCAGGATTAATGGAATATGTCAGGGGTTAACAAGCCTGAACCTAGAGTGCCAGAGATTCTTCTGGATTTTGCTTCACTCAATGCCTTAATAACTTAATTAGCTTAATCATACTCTGAACAAATCTGGGTGATAGTGCGCCGAAGGGGCTCGGTAATTTGCAATTACAGAGCGACTTAGAAAAACCTGCAGGGTTTTAGTGCAGCCGCAATGTGGCTGCCTACCCCTGGACTAAATGATTAACAACAGGCTGGTCCACATGGACAATGAGAACAAACGACATCCTAGCACCTCGAGGCTGGTAAAACAAAGTGGGAACTGAAAGGCAGCTAAAGGCCATGAAAAAAGATCACAGCTCTGGGTGTGTAAACAGCTCTGGGCCCACGTCCGCAGGCCTTTTGTATCATAAAGAGCCGAGCACATTAGCGGCTCGGGCTGGGAGCGGGACGACCAGACCAGAATAATCAAACGAGGATCCTATTGTTAATGCCTTACCACAATAGCTGCTGCTGAATACAGATATTCTATAACTCCGAATCAGACGTCCCACTCTGATCATTTCTCCATTAATCTCTGAAGGCAGCCAGCTTCACATACTGATTACATTAAAACTTGTGGGAAAGGGGTCACCTTCATCTCAGGTAGGGTGATAGGAGTTATTTTTCACCTATAACAGAGATTAAATTATCAAATGTCCGGGGGAAAATATGTTTCCAAAGGTCTGAAGCACAACGTTTAAAAAAAGAGTTGTTCATTGATTCTTGTGTCTGATGGGACAAAGAAATGTGCACCCCTCATTTAGAAAGACCAAACTTAATTAATGGACGTGTTTTTTATTATTGGAGAGCATGGGGTCAGGGCTTTGAATGGCTTTTGATACCTGGACTATTGAATGTTATGTCAAGTCTTGAATCACCCTTCTGTCGAACAGGACAAAAACAGTCACCATACTTCTCATTCTGTCTATGGTTGCCTATTGTTAAGTGAAATTACCAACAAAATTTAGCTTGTTTCCATGTAAATCTGTATTTATCTGACTTATCTGACACTGTCATCACTTCTATTTTTTGGAGTGAAGTCGTAATTTAAATGCTAAAAAGATATCATACAAAATGGCAGTACAGTTATTTATAAAAGCATTTCCAAGATACATTTCGGCGAGGCCATGACTGTGTGGGAATTGGCCATTCACATTTTTGTGGGAATCAAATTCAAATCCAGGAGACTTGGGTGGTCTGTTGATATACCATTTTTATTGCACAGACCAAACCAGTGTCCTCCCCACAATAATTATGTTCAAATAGGTTTCACTAAAATCTCATATGCTCTGGTCTTCATATTTTTCTAGGTCTTAGCAATGCGCTATTCTCATAGCCAAAAATCCCCATTTCCTCTTACAATGATTGCATACTTAGCAAGCCTCCTCAATGTTTTAATGCACTCCGCAATATTATAAACTATGCAGGCTTTGCAAAATCTCCCCTTGAGTCACTGTTATTTGGATCAATCAAAATTTGTTTGAAGAGGACTGCGTATCTTTTAAGCCTAACCACAGTTGTTTAAGTGTCCGACAAGACAAGCAGCCAGAAAATCACTGCATGACCAAATGTTTGTATTTTCCAATAACCAGCCCTACGTAGCAGTTAATTCACGGGCAACACGGCGAGTGCAGACAGGCAGATTATACTATCAGTGTGGATGCGGGCAGTCGTCTCCCAGTGACGTCCCATTATCCCTGCTGCACGGGCCATGTCCTTGAAGTACATGTGGATCTTTGTATGGGAGACTGATGTCAAAACTTGTATAATGAGGATATCTGTACAGGAAACAGTGTTTCTGTCTTGCAGCTCTGTTCCCCTATTTACTCTGAGCATTCCTGGGGCTTCCCAAGTCTCTGCCCATTATAAACCAAGCATATTTAACCCGGGCCCCAATCATGCAAAATATTATTAGACTTCACACTTGGGAATTAGCTGAACCGTGGCTTTAGAAATTATTCTAGGAAGGTCTCAATTAACAACGGAAAGGTTATTTTGTGGTTTCATCAAAACTTTCTGCTATTATCCCATACCTTTAGGCTTTTGGGGTTAAAGTGGCATCTTGGTCTGTCAGGAGTCTGATATGTACATATGGTCACCAAACACACATATGATTTAATCATCGCCACGCTGTACTGACTGGTTTCTGTCCGATGGCGAAGCCAGAGAATGATTTGATCTGTTTCCTTCAAAATTTCAGCCATTGGCAAAACAGATGCTTGTATTTGGTCCACTTTGGCCAAGAAGAGGATGCTGGCAGTCGACGGCACCAATCATGAAGATACCCTAGGGCAGACATAGTCAACCAGCAGCCAGTAGGCCAGATCCGGCCCGCTAGGAAGCACAAAACAGTGAGACAATGTAATGTTCAGGTCACTGTATGAAATACTGCCAATGAGAACTGTGTATAAATGACTAGAATTGTAGCATTTAAAATATTATCTCAAGTATAGTTACAGTGCAAGCTCTCATTGGAACGACCAGTAATTAAACTGTTCTTACAGTTCAAGCAATCTTCAAATGTCTTCATTCGCTCTCCTTCGCTTGGTAACTCTCGGATGCGTTTGTTTTCTGTTGTAATTACTTGGAGAGTATATTTGTGTTCATTTTTTATGATGGATATGCTCAGCTTTCTCTATAAGGACTGGGTATTTCCCTCATTGCTCTCATTCCATTCAGCATTTCCCAGGGAGGAAACGGCCCCTCTGTTTCTTTTCTTAGACCCTAGTGTTGTTCTTCTAGCTTCTGTTCTTCTGTTTCACAGTCACTCCCGCACATGTGTTTTTGCCGACATTTATATTGATTGATCGCCATAACTGATACACTCAGATATGTTTGACTATAGCATCACATCAGCTTTTCTCAGGTCTTGAGTGACAGACCCGGTGAAAATTAACTGAGGGAAAACAAGCCCCAGAACCAAGAGAACAACACCTACGTTAGAGACTCGTGTGACAGTTCTGACAGAAACCCAACAAGAGAGCTGGTCTCCATGGCACTTGTGTAACAATTACGCTTGTGAGAATAAGATAGTGTGAAGGAGCTACATGAACAATGGAACCGAAACCCTGAAGACCGACACTGTTACAAGATAGAGCATCTGCCATTCAGAAATACATGCCACTCTGCTACCTGGAAAATGGCATAGAGATCTGCAGGTTTAAATCACTAATGTTGTACCCTTGATAAGGGCAATTCACCCATTAATTTCTTCTGTAAATTTACTGCAGTGCATATAGTTGAAGCGTCATATGGATGATATGTAATTACTCTGGATACAAGTGCATGATTGGCAGCTATTTAATGTCCATACACTGTGGCTCTAACCTAAGAGCTGGCAATTTTCAGCACAATTAAGTTGTGTCTGTTCAAGCTGTAAAACAACAAAGGTTTGGCTATAATTTCCTTTTATTGAACAGTATTTTTTAAGATGATTCACATGGGAACCGTTATCAAAAACAGCCCAGTTCAGAAACGATGCAAGTTGAGCAACATCAAATTCACCTGTCATTAACAAACTTTTACAATATCATTACACAAATGATCATTGCATGGCATCGGAATTATTTTTCACAAGAACAAAACAAAAAAAACATCAAAACTTCACGAATAAGTTCCTGTGCAGGTCTGCGATAAAGCCGTTCCGTTCAAACTCTTTTGGAATGTGCAGTAGAGATTGACTGACACAAGGTCTAAACGCATTTATGTGTGGAGATCTCCATGCAGTTATGGTAATTAAATCCGCTTCCGTCTCTCCCCACCCACTGAGCCAAGGAAATTGTCCGCTTCGTTGGATGTCTCCTAAAAAGGCCGATGATTGGCTGATGATCTGCTTGACGAAAGCCTGTGCCACCACGCAGCAGTAAAGGGCAGACTCAAGCACCAGGTTGGTAAATCAAGAAGAGCTGGCGAAGTTCAAGATTCCGAAATGGGTTTACAGCAACATTGGAAAAACTTGGAAAGGCCTACCACTTCGCATCTGGCAGGGGGCATGTATAATACAAATTGATTTGATCCAGGTAATCCACCTCCGTTCCTGAGGATGGATTTTACACTGCAATGGTGAAAAAACTCCAAGGAGGTACATTTGGGATGAGCTTGCCCTAATTTACTGGCACCTGCCTGCAGACACTTTTGGGTACCGTGGTAACCATTGATGAGGTGGGAGATTTCACTGGGACATATTTTAAACCTTTTGCTCTCTGGAGCGATGAGGTGCAATGATGTTGCGATAACCACATTTATATGTTTGTTCTTGACTGCCTGAAGATTAAGCTTAAGATTAATAGCCACTACACAAAGGAACCATTTGCTTTGCTCGTCTGTTTGTGCTTGAGACGTTGTGCTTGTGTTTGTTGATCTGCTGTCCTGTCATGATTAAGAATTGGAAAATTACTGCAGGATGCAGCAAAGAGGCTAGATCAACAACTGCCCAAATCTGTTTATCTTTAATTAATTAGGTAACACTCTGCCGACCACAGATACAAGACACACAACCTGTAGGTTTTAGGACTAGGGGTGTGGAGGGGCGGACAGAGTGCTGGGGGCTATGACTATGAACGTAATGTGAATCCTTAAGCAATTAAAATATTATTTAAATAATAAATAACTGAGAAAATACACAATTTGATAAGAATAATTATGAAACAAGCAAAACTGTAGGAATTGCTCAGCATTCTGAAAAGTTTAAACAAACTAACACAATGTCAACCATTATTTTTTAAGTGGATTGAAAGTTAAAATGGAACCACCTTTATTTATTTATTTTTCAAAGAAAGTACAATTTTTATTAAATTGCATAGTTCTTTGCCATGTAATACTTATACCGTAACATCTATTAAAAAAACAAAATTTTAGCTTGACTTGGATTCCTGGGTTTGTGTTCAGGCAGGTGTATACATTTTTGTAAGGCTGTAAAAAACAGGTTTCAGCTTCTGGAAATCTCAAACTAAAATTTGAAGCAGGTTAAGGACATACCAAGTGGAGGCACACAGTGGGATGTACACCCCCAGAAAATGGCTGCCATATAATTAACTCAAATTAATAAAAGGTTAATTAATTAATTAATTAATTAATCGAGCCGATATGGAACTGGCTCTGTGGTTGCTTGTGGCTTACTGCACATAATTTTGATATATGAAAATAAATAGACTGCACTTTTGTAAGTCTCAGGAGGCCTTGATTATTTTAACATCATTTAAGGGTCCTATTAAATTTAATTGGATAAACTGACAGCATACCACAATGAACGCAAAGGTTGTGAGTGTTAACTTTAATTATCCTCAAAATTCCTGAAAGAATTCATGCTCCTGGTGGGGGTAAAGCAAACATTTTTTATTTTTTTACAGTTTTTATTTCCTTTAAAGGTCTGCCAAAGGGAGCACCTCGAATGCCGGACAGGGTCATGGGAAGTGCCTCGTTCTGGTGATGCATCCACGTTAGATAATTACTGTTGTTACTGTAACTCTGGTATAGGTCTGTGTATACCTGCAGCGACTATACCATCTAAACCTGTATTGAGTTTAAAACTATTTTGTTCTGAAGAGTCAATAAATCCCGTGTGGATTTTGACGTTTTAACATTTAGTGCTCATTTAGATAACCTAATGAGTATATGCTTCTTATTCTGAATACTGTAACTATGACAAAGGGATGACCAAGGAAATATATAGATGAGTATTAACCAGACATGATTATTTTCTGATTATTTTATATCCTAGGTCAAACGTGTCATGATAATAGAATTTGCAATAAATACTGAATTTGTTTTACTGAACAGGTGCTTAAAGGAAGACATTTCACATTACTAAAGGATATTTTTAAGCTCAGTTGATGGCTCTTTGTTTAACTGGAAGTTGGCCTAGTTTTTCTCAGCAGGCGCATTGAAATGTGGCTACGACATTTGGATTGCAGCATCAGATTACATTCGGGAATAAAGCTTTAGATAGAGTATTGAAATTAGCGTTTGTGTTGGAGCAGGCCCCAGTGACTACTAATACAGAAACAAACCCCTTTCATGGTTAAAGACACTCCTAGAAACGGTTACAAAGCAATATATTCCAAGATGTCTTGGTTGGAAAAAATTGTATAGAGTAACTTTGCCTTCAAGTGTTTAGATAAGAAAACCAAGAAGATTAAGATAACAGAACATAAAAACACACCTATAACAAAAGCTAGCCGGAGTTTAGTATTGTCCACAGAGGTGTTTTCCTCCCACCTCGAAAATAAACTTAATGCATTACTGCACAGCACATGTTTATTGCATCTAAGGCATCGCTTGGCAACATCTGGTTCATAAGGAAAGCGTGATGCTTTATTTCATATTTTTAATATCGGCGCACGGCAGCTCTCAAAATGAACTTTCCTGAGGGCCCGAGGTATCCCATACAAGCACAGGAAGCTACAATCAGTCCTTGGCTGTCATTTCGCTCAGATAATGCTCACCCCGCTTGCAATTAAAAAACAATCAATGTCACACCGTGGGACTCAAGTCGTTATCTGTGTTCTTTCCAGGACAAACAAATCCTATATTGACACCGAAAAAGAGCAATTGTTTGGTACACGGGCTTCCCTACAAACAATGGATTTTTAGCACTCTGATTAGACAAACGTAGGACATCTTTATAGACCCAAATACGGGGTCAATTTATTTTTTAATGCATGCTCTGCTTAAATTCTTTGCTGGCATTTACTCATAAATTACTCAATTTACTTATCTCCAACTAAGTTGCAATGCCTAGACTGGGTGTAGATTTAATTTGACTATAATTCCTACAAGCGTAATGTTAAAAAGCTAAAAGAAGACATTCTATCTTGAAGAGCTTAGGATAGTCGTTACATATTTGGTAAAGATCACACATTTATTCCTTTTTGTTAAATGATCCAATTTTTGTTTTCAGAATGTTGATGGCATCAGTCGTTGAAGAAACACACAAAGAAACCCTTTGAAATTTATTTCAATGGTGTATTAAGTTATCACTTCATTACTCATAAAACGCCACATCAAATACAAAGTGAAGGCTCATTCACGGGTTTGCTTGTTATAACTATGCCAACATGAGAAAAGTTGAATTAGACGTTGAACCGAAATTGAAAGAAGCTCTCAGAATGCCATGAAAGAGGATGGGGGAGTCAGACGGGCATGACCTGGATATCTAACAGAGTTTATTCCACTCCAGTTTAAATACCTGTCAGTTCAATCCTAACTCATGCCTCCTTCGCACATTCTTCAGATGTAAATTGGCAGATACAGTTCAGCTATTTCACTCGTACATTATTGCTGTGCTCCATCCGTTCCACAAAACGATCAATCACAGAAAGGCAACGGCACTGAAAAAGAAACCACAAACTGCTGTTCCCGATTACTCTGCTTACACAAACATCCATGCCTGCAACAGCATAAACATTTGTTTTTAAAAGAAGTTATGTTTCTTTGAATGCACCAAATGGGCAAGTAAAAAACACCTGCTTCCACGGGTGTCCATTTCTCCAAAAGAGCATTTACGGAATTTACAGTAAAGATCTGGACTGCCATGAAGACAGATGAGATACACAGTATTTAATATCATTGCTGATAATGTCCACAAAGCCCTTCATGCATTAATTGTGTATTGGTTGTGTACACGTATTGGTTGTAGCCTTGTTTTGTATAGTTATATTATATTATTTACTTATTATTTACTAATACACAAACATATTATATCATAGACTGAACAACACATACAACTGAGCAGTTACCTGTACCTAGGGTAGCAAAGAATACATGCTGAACATCATTAAAACCCATCACTCCCTTTAACATGCATTCATTCTCAATTTTTGTGCATAGAACCCTAAGGATTTTGATGTTCAGGGAAACTTTTGGGCGCTAATTAATTGATCGCTCACAAGCGAACGCAGTATACTTGAGTGACTTTGACTGGCTTAAAGATGACGAATGGGCTAGATTCTGTGAGCCAGTGCAGAGGGTGAATTTCAGCAGTCCGGCCTGTTTCCAGGGTGGCCACACACACCTACAGACTGCTGCTTTCACAGTGCGGTCCAAACTGATAAAACCCAAAGATAAATGCTTTGTAGCATAACTAAAACACTCATGCCATGCTGGCTGAATATAAGGCAAAACAGATGCTATATAAGGGGTTTCCCGGTTAATACAGGCAGAAGTGACATGGCCATTTTGATGTTATCTATGTAGATGGTCAGGTGACAATGGCTCTATGGGTCACACTATGCCACATTAACTATGCTAACATGCTAACTACTGAGCATGGAGAATTTAAGCCTTCCTTGCATTAACTGTGGAGGAAAAGGAATTGCAGAGCGGATAAATCTGCCAACAAAGGTTGCATCTCTTATCGGTCCATAGAGAAGAGAGAAAAGATGTTCCTGCTAACCTACCTATAATTACCAAGCTTGTCTTTGTCTCACACGGTTTGGGCTGGAGTTTCCAGCAATGGAAGAAGCACCCTCTGCTTGGGGAAGGTGTGTCAGTGAGGTGATTAACACATCTAAGAGATAAAACTGCAAGGGGGCTGCATACTGCAGATTTACATTCTCAGCTATTTGTTTGTGCACAGCACTTCAAGATTCACTGTTCCCACCATATCATTTCACTCCAGTAAAGAGTGTAAAGTGTGAACACATTTGCATATGTTGCTGTGGTCATTTTGTCAAAACGAATAAAAGAGGATGATTGACTTTGAAATAATTTGGTTTTGCATTCTAACCAAAATGAATCGGTCAGTGTCCTAACACAGACACAAATAACAAGGATAATAGTCCTAAGGAGCCTGTGGTTTGTAATTAATAGGCAGTAAAACGAATATACTATCCCTAAGCGCTGAACACAGATCAGAGAGTAGAAAACATCCCTAATCAGGTCATACATTAATTCACAATGAAAACACACAGGAGTCAATTTCTCAAAATGCAGTAGGACAACTCCTTTAGCTACACATACATACTAAAATTCAGTAAAGGAAAGACAGTAAGTTAAAAACCATTTCCTAGCAATTTCAGACAGCAGTTGTTTTTAAAGTGAAAGAGGAGAGCACAAGTAACTTTTAATGTAGTATTATGAATGCAATAATGAATGCATTATT
>JAOVYW010003628.1:0-25091 GCA_025775045.1 Hiodon tergisus | reverse complement strand
GTTGTTTTTAAAGTGAAAGAGGAGAGCACAAGTAACTTTTAATGTAGTATTATGAATGCAATAATGAATGCATTATTAAAAATGCAGAAAGTGTAACATCGTTATATAAAAAATCATTTTTTCAAAGAAAATAATTTACCTTGTGAATGCATTCACACCCTATACTTCAGACTTCTTCAGAACACTTTTTTATTCATGCATTCAGCCAGCATGTATTATCCAAAGAGACACGTAAGTCTGTCATGGTACATAAAGCATTCTCCACAGACTGCACGGACACAGCGTCGCAAGTCGCCATGTCCATCTCCACGTGAGGCGTGATTAATCTACCACTCACAAAACTGTTAGCTCCGGCCTCCCCCAGGGGTGGAAGGAGTAGGGGGGACACGACTCAGTCAGGTAACGTCAACCGAGACACAAGGGCCTAACTCATGAATCAACACATCAGGAGGGACCACCTCCACACAGGCGCCAAGGCAGTCTAGCCTTCTCCGCCAGGTCCTTCCTACAGCGCACAAAACCGTTAGCTCCGGCCTCACCCAGGGGTGGAGGGAGTGGCAGGTACCGCCTCAGTCAGGTAACGTCAAGCGAGACACAAGGGCCTAACTCATGAATCAACACATCAGGAGGGACCACCTCCACACAGGCGCCAAGGCAGTCTAGCCTTCTCCGCCAGGTCCTTCCTACAGCGCACAAAACCGTTAGCTCCGGCCTCACCCAGGGGTGGAGGGAGTGGCAGGTACCGCCTCAGTCAGGTAACGTCAAGCGAGACACAAGGGCCTTCCCAACTCATGAATCAACACATCAGGAGGGACCACCTCCACACAGGTGCCGAGGCAGTCTTGCCCTCTCCGCCAGGTCCTTCCTATGTTGCAGATTAATACCAGATGCCCCAGGAGTACCCTAGAGACATACAGCATCATTACTTACTTGGCCGTGTGACGTCAGTCTTTGAAAGGATGGACCCGACCTGTACACATTCAGGTCCAAATAAATAAAAACCTATCCTTGACGTGACCATGTTACTTTAATCTTCACAGTAGAGATATTTTATGGGACAACATCGTAAACAAAATACATACAATTCAAAATGAATACATTTAAATAAAGCACAATCCTGGAAATAATGAATTCAATCTTTGTTTGTTTTTGCACATGTAATATAAAAGACATATGAACATTTGTAACAAAAGATTAAATTTTTTTGGATAAGCATATCAAGATATTGACAGCACTTTTTAAGGTCGAATAACTTCTGTTGAAGTCCTTGACTGAAACTTCATCAACATTTAATTAGGCTTCCTGCTAGCAGTTGCAGATGCTACAAGCAACTTAGTGTACAGGTGTATTAACTTCATCCTAGAGACAATGCCTTGTACCCAGGATATCAGTACTTATTAAATATTTAACTGAATTATATATTGATGCACTGGTTAAAAGTTGTATTTACTGTGACACACTTTTTTCAGATTAGTTGTAGGTATGGTGGAGGAGTGCGATTCAGGTTTCTGATTCTACTGCGAGGTCCCTTTAAAGTGGTTGCTATGGTAACTCCAGCGCCTGGAAAGAGGGGAATAGTGGGATACGTGGGCGTGAAAGAGAAAGCAAGGAGAAAGTGCTATATGCTTGTCTCCTCTTTCTCACATTCACCTTGACCTGGGATAGGAGATGCTTCTAGAACATTACAATTGCACAAAATTATATTCATTTTTGAAATGCATACAATAAACCTGGGAAGCATGTGCGTTAAATGGCGATGTGAACGTGTCCATCATTTTAAAGTCAAATTTGAACATTCTATAAAAAATTAACAGTGTCACCCCCATTCATACCTCTGAAACAATTTCTGAACTATGAAATACTAGAAGAAGAGTTTTTAAAATATAAATGATACCTACCTGGCTAACTTAATAATAATAATAATAAATTGTGTGTAGAAATTAGATCTTATGTATAGCAACAGCAATATTGCAATGACATATTTAGAAATCTGTAGGTTTGGCTTTTCATTTTGTGAGTAGCAGTGGGGATATTTATAATTTTAATACATTACATATTCAGTAGCACTACTGTACTTCTCTCCAGTGACCTTCTCTAACCCAGATGTACAATTCCAGGTGGGAACCAGGTGGATTTTTATTTATTTATTTATTCTATTATTATTGTATTTTTTGCATTATATTACATAGTCTCCCTTGTCTTTTGTGCAAAGGGGTTTACTGTTCTTACAAGAGTAACACGCAATGACCCCAGTAGTACTGTATCTTTACACAGCTAAATGTGTAATAAACGATCAAGTGAGCATCACACTTCCATTTTTTCATAGAAATGATATGAAAATATATTTGAGAAGATAGACTGAATAAAAAAGATTTTGCTGATATGTTAAATGTAGTGGGGGAAATGCCAGAAGGCAGATTAATAAAATTCATTTTACACTTCTACAGTTGGGAGTTGTTTCTGTAATTTATTTTATTTTTATTTATAAAAAAATTGTCACAACTGCACATAGAAACACTAAGTATAATCTTAGCAGGAGACCGATGTGATGATGTGCAGTATAAACATGAGAAACCCCTCCAACATTCTCTCTCAACCACCACAATTAATCTGCGGTCTTATCAATAGTGATTTTATCTAAATGCTTACACTGTGTGCGCCATGTTCGTGTTAAAGAGGGGGTTTATGAAGGACTTATCTTCAATTAGTCAGAGCTGAAGAGCAAACATGATGGGCCCAATGGTTTCCTGCGGTGGCCAGGATCTGGCAGCTCGGATGTGGCCCACGTGACACAAACCATTCCCCTGCCATCCTTTCAGAGCTGGCATCAGGCAGGGCAGGGGGCACAGGCACCTGTACTGCCACCAGAGTCCTCCCTGGACCTAAAGCCACAGTGCTCTGAACACTGCCACATCTCTGAGTCCCCCCTGGACCTAAAGCCACAGTGCTCTGAACACAGCCACATCATTGAGTTCCCCCTGAACCTAAAGACAAAGTGCTCTGAACACAGCCACATCTCTGAGTCCCCCCTGGACCTAAAGCCACAGTGCTCTGAACACAGCCACATCATTGAGTTCCCCCTGGACCTAAAGACACAGTGCTCTGAACCCAGCCACATCACTGAGTTCTCTCTGGACCTAAAGCCATAGTGCTCCAAACTCTGAACAAATCATTGAGTCCCCCCGGACCTAAAGCCACAGTGCTCCGAACTCTGAACAAATCAAGGGGTTGATGCTGGGCCCATGTTTATCCAGTTAACTCTCAGCACAACAGCAGTGAGCATGTCATCCACCGCAAACAAAGCACAATCCAAATTTCAGCCTTATTAGAGTAAGGAAGCAGCTGGCTGTAACTCCGGATACCACTTAAATATGGTCCTCCACTTCGCTGATATTGACGAGATCCTGACTCTTACAGATGTTCTGTTCCTGTGGAACAGTGCATTGAGAGAATTAAACGTGTCAAATTAACAGCAGAGTTCAAGAGTTACAAGAGTGTAAATGATTGCAATTTTCATATGCATAGTTATATTTACAGAACTGTGCAAAAGTCTTAGGCACATGTAAAATTTGACTCTGTAAAGGGAAGATGCTATCAAAAATAATGAAATGCAAAGTTTCTAAATATAGATTAAATACTATAAAGGATAATATACAAAATAAATGAAAAAACAAACACACACACTGTTGTGCAGGTAAATTGTTCCGAGCATCTTGGAGAACTTGCAGTTCTACAGACTTTGGCTGTCTGCCTTGCTTCTGTCTATCCAGGTAATAATAGACAGCCTCGATGATCTGTGGAGACCATACCATCTGTGGCAGAATACCTTGTTCTTCTTTCAGAAAATTAATGTTTGGACATCTAAAAAAAAAATTTCTACTGACAAACGAATGCAGAAGACAAAAAATAAAGACTACATTTGTGTAAAAAAGCTAGGGTGCCTAAGACTTTTGCATAGTACTGTATATCATTTTAATTTCCTTTGATTAACTTACATAATATTTTCAATAGGCTATATGATTAAATTAACTGTGGAACAGGCATAACATCATATGCATGTTTGTGAATTTTTATTTTACAGAATCTGGAAGCCAAGTATCAGTCTAAAAATGCATAGCAACTGAAATAATATTTTTGTGAAAAGGGATTGTGTCATGATGATAATTTTGGTCTTTAAGCTTGCATATGTCAGTGAAATGTCATTTATACTTTATTAAATCATCCCTCTCAGGAACTGAAAATCGGTTCTTCCACACCTCATTTACGGGAGAATTTTATTTTTTTTGCTGCTAATGGCTATGTCACCTTCTGTTCAACCGCCATTCGAATTATGAGAGTGGCCCTCGCCCGGCCCCTTGCTCAGGGTCAGGCTTGTTCTGCTCAGCCCCCTCCAATGGGAACAATGGCCTTCCACTTTTTCTAAAGGCCACTCCAGCCCCTTTTTCAATGCGCTCTTCAGACCGTTCCCACTCAATCGATCAGCTAGGCTGTGGATATACCAACTACTCTCTATAAACGCACCCAAACACACAAAAACACACACATACAAACAAAACATACCTGAAAACACCTTTTGTCAATTTATTTTTTTAAGATAATTGTAACCTGAGGGAGATTAAGAAAGACTCAACTAGGGAGAAGAGATATGTATATTTTTTCAGAGCTCGACGTTTTAGAGCTCGACGTTAAGACTGAGAAGAGACTAGGAACGCTACCTGTTACGGTCTCCTAGCAACTGCCTCAAAATAAATCCAGCAAAACGGGAACTTTCAAGTGGACACCAAACGACCCATTGAAAACTCAAGACTATAACGTTGAGTGCTAATTTAGTTTTTCGAGGCTCTGCATTGATCCTAGCAGGTATTCACACGATACTGGGAATAACAAAGCCACACCAACACAGTGGAGCTGCCTTTTCATCTGAGGCTGAACCACAGGCTACTTCATCTGCAGCCCATCTCTGATGTTGAATAGATGCTCACACATGCAGCGGACATCTGACACCATAAATCATGCCCCAGCATAATGAGCTTCTGGATTCTTCATAAAGAACCATTAATAAATCATCACACCCACCGTCGCCGATTTATAGGATACACAACACCATTGCAAGGAGGAGATAATGAATAAGTGGACAGAGAGTTCTCTGTGCATCACATGTGCATATAAAAACGCAGTTTACACCAGGGGTATTTTTTTTCCTCATCTTCCCCCAAACTGTCTTCACAATATTTATTCTTTAAATTAGAGTGTTTAAATTTTTAAAAATTCCCGGCTCTTGTCCTTGCAATACAAGCCATTACACTTAGGTACGGTTCAGTGAAGAGACGGGGGGTGTGGGGTTTGGGGGGGCCTAGTCATTAATATCTTCTCAACACACTTCCTTAAGAGGGAGAAGAAAAAAAACTGCCCTTCTCTACTAACCCTGATCCCACCTAAATGGAAGTTTTCTATTAACTTTTTTTATACACAAAAAAACTAATCCAAGGAACTAAAATTGAGCTAGTTCCTTTTTTTCCAAGCTTGATACAAGTGATTGAATTGAGATTTGTCTGAGAGAAATTATGTATTTATTCCAGCTGTTTAAAGACCGTGAGAACCACTTTGTGTATACATGTGTAACTACTTAAACGCTTGGTCTGTTTTTATTTCATTTGTAAGATGATCAAATGGTTTCTACCATGTTTGTTTTATGAAAAATAGTTGATCGAAGAGCTGAGTATTCCTACATTCCTGTACTGGTTTTTCACTTTTGAAAAAAGTCTTTAAGAGGGAAAGTGCTGAAGAAATGGTGGAATAACTACACAGCTCTTTGTACCCTTTACAAAATCCCACATAAGAACGCAATAGAGAGGGAGGCTATAAAATGAAAACTGGTACACCCGGTTTCCGAAAGCGCTCAGGTTCTTGATTAAATCGAGACTATTTAGGTCTTGTTGCTTAAAATGAATTATGTTACATCTTGTGGGATGTTATTACCCCGCTGAAACTACAGATAATTAGTACTGCATGCAAAGTATTGCAAGTGGGATATTGTACTAGTGGCAGAATTCCCAAGGGAAACATCTATTCCAGATGTCTAATTTATTTAACGGAGGGCACAGCAAACGGCTTCCATTGAATCAAATATGTGATGCATTTACAGTCAATACGGTCAAACTCATTGCTTTCTCAAGAGAACCATTCAGGGAAAGAGAAAATAATTAAGTGTGGTTTCCATTGCAACCTGACCAACCTGTCAAGATCTAAAAGGCTGTTCTCAAAAAGCATAATATAATCTTTTTCCAGCGTATTCAGGTTTAAATAGAATCATTTTCTTTTCATCAGACGGCAATACTTTATCCCAGTACAGAAATACATAACTCATGAAAGATAAACTGACATCTGGATATGTAACTCTCGTTAAACTGACATGAAAGAAAGAAAAAAAGTCAGGTCAGTGTAATTGGTGACACGTTTTCACCAACTTGAGCACTGTCCAAAACATGCATTATCAAACACAACAGCGTAAGATGCAATTTGGTATCCTCTTTTACAAGTTTTATTACATGAAAAGCTCAAGTGAAGGATGTGCTATCTTCTTCTGGTAGATTGATTTAAATTTGATTGTTTATGCACTAAATGCTAGGTAAGCCAAACTTACATTTTTTAGTTGACTGTGTGTGTGTGTGTGTGTGTGTGTGTGTGTAGGTGTGTGTGTGTGTACACACTGGCTTATAAAAATCATCCATTCTGTGTGAAAGGACAAAAACTAAAGTTATCCTGAGATTTCGTCCAACTGTATGCCAAATTAAATATTTTACTCACCCAAAATGGCTGCCTGTTGGCTGCAGTTCCTCCTTTACTGCTGTTGATAATGGAGGACTCCAAGTTGTCATGACATTACAGTGTGGCTTTTCTACTGTTTGCCTGCAGTAAATGCTGAATCCTTCCTGCACGTGTGTGTCTTTATAAACTAAAGTGCATACTACATCACTGAAATACATACTACATCAAACACTTTTGTGAAGGGCTAGGTGTATTTTGTAGTGCCACATGCAGAGGGCCTGATACTGTTGTAATTTGAACAAATCTCTTTCCTTTTGTTTATGCTAAGGCTCACATATACAACACTAAAGCTTAATTATACATAATGAATTATACGTGTATATTCCATCAATAAATACAGTATTTCAACAGGTTGAGTCATATAATGAGTAACAATTGAAAATAAAGTGCCTTTAAGATACTGGCTTTAAGGTACACCTCATGTTGACTGTCATAATACAAAAATATTGCATTGGGTAGGAAATACATGTTATATATGTAATATGGTTATACGGTATGGCTACATGCTGAAATTTTCCATTTGAATACATATGACATATTCAAACCTTCTTTTCTCTTCTACTTTTTGTAGCCCATTTTAGTTTTATATGAAGATTACTTTTTAGGTTTAGATTTTTCAGAATGCAGTTTTTCTCCGTCTAAATGCCAATTTGTCAGGCTCTCAGCAGTTCCAAGCATATAAGTAGGAACAACTTTTTCCAAGATAACCTTCTAACCAGGCAGCAGGTTTTCTGAAAAGGTTGTTTCTGAAAAGTCCCTTCTGGGAGATCTCTTGAGACAACACTGTTGTCACCACAGGCCTCTAAATATTTTATTTAGTGAACCAAAACAGCAGCTTATCTAAATTCAGATTCATGAACTCTTAATATCAAAGTTTTTTTCAAGCTTTTGGACACTAATAGGGCACTTATGGGACGGGGGGTTAAGATAATCACTGGCATTTAAGCACACAAGCTAATTTGCTTCAAAAATAGATCTGGCCTGGATGGCGATCGGCTTTTTACGGGATCCTCACAGATGTCTATCATTATACTTCAGGGCCATCCGTGTTGCCAGTGAGACAAACCATAGCTCATTTAGTCTCCACACCTCGGCAGCTCCAGCTGCTGTCATAAACATAGCTTAATGGAGCACAGTATCAGCTGCAGAGGAAGCCAGTGAACGACCGCTCTGATAAGATCTATCCCCAAGCGAGAGAGACAAGTCTGTGGTGTCTAGTATTCATCTCCCTTGCCGTCTACTATAAGTTCTAGATGTTGATCAGTCAGGTCCGCACTGCCTCCCATTTCTGAAAGACTCACTGTGAGCCAGCCTATTTGGTATCAATCTTCACTACCACCTAAGTGCACGGACTGCTGTGTTTATACGCCCCACTTCATCTGATCTTAAAGTTGCCATGGCGCCATGCTAAGTAATAGAACACAGAGGAAATCGATTTGTTATTGGCACCGAGGTAGAAATAAAGAAATTCAGTTTGCTCTGAACCAATGAGGGTCATTCTCTGATGACAACATTGTTCCCACAACAACCGTTTTCATGGACACAGGACACACCCTGAATATAGGACATCTAAAACAAATTGGTGTATTTTTGCATTCCTGAAATTCTAGCTAAACAACAATTAAAGCATTTGTTAAAACCTGTTTCAGCGCAGACATACAAATGGGCATACATACAAATGAACCAAAATGCTTTCCTTTACTGGGAATATGGTATGGTTGGTCTACTTAGTGGACCACGACAATGCGAAAAAATATCATCCGGGATAATGCTACAATATCTGAGAACGAGTGGGAGAAAAACATTTCACCTTGCAGTGACATAAATCATTGATGTAGAAGAATGTCATAAATATTCAGCGACTACATGCAATTGACTCAAAAAATCGACAAGGACACAGAAAATATTGATTTATTATCCACCCAACACTGAATGCCCTGCCAATGTGTAAAACTGAACTGAACTGATTTATTATGAGTCCTTTTGTTGAAAGGTGTCTTAAGAAGCTCAGTTCCAGGAGCCAACTCTTCTAATGACCAGAACCATTCTGTTGGATATGTGCTGACAAAGGGTTTCTGATGTGAGCACATTTCCAGATCAGTCCAAAATGGAATTTTGTTTTGTTTTTATTATTCAGAATTGGAAAGAGGCTCGCCAATTGAAGTCATAATCCCATTTGTGATGCAGAGGCCAGGTGCTGAAGGTGCTGCGAGTGGCACGGCTGAGGCCAGGCAAGATTTTTTAATCAAAGTTTGCCACGTAGCAGCCTTGCATAAACAGAACCGTTTGAAACCCTCCCACCAGTAAACAGGAATTCAAGAGCTGATCGAAACCAAAAGTTACACCTTCGCTTTGAATTTCAAACAAACTTGCAGTAGTGCATTCGAATAAAAGGCTTCAGAAATGTCTTATTTGTATTATATCAAAAAGCTGCGCTCATGATTCCACAGCCTTGTCCATTAGGAATAATTACATCTTCAATAACTGCTCACCATGGAGGTTGCCATTCTGTCAATACCCATCACCCAGGGCGTTTGTGAACAGGTCGGGGTACTTAGCATCATTAGCATATATGTAGGGTGGCAGGTGATGTATTGTGTCTAAAACCGCTGAATAGAGTCCCTGCCTTCTCTCATTTGATCACGCTGCTGATAATGATTTATTATGGCTATGGGCTTCTTCATGGAGATAGATGCAGTGCTCTGGTAATTCTAATTTATCTCTCTGCAGCTAACCCACATATTAATGATGAGGAGAGAGTGAGATATCTGCGAAAAGTGCGGGGTGGGTCCGTGGAGAAAAAAAGCTGAGGTTTTTTCAACAAGATAAGAATGACATTTTCCCTACTGAACACTAAATGCAGAATGGGACAATTATTTCACGTTTTTTTTTTTTTTTTTGTATTATTCAAATAAAGTTCCTTGACCATGAGGGGATACAACGCAAATACAACTTATTTCAACAAGTAAGCAACTATGGAAATGGCATCACTTCCTGCCAACGACTTAAACAATGGAAGCAGACAACAGGTTGAACTTAATAGCTGTTACTTAATAAAATACTTTCTTAGGGCTTCAAATCATACAGTTGGAAAAATAATCTGGTATTGTTTGTGTTGTTAACCCACTTAATCCCCAGTTAACATAAAATGTGCCTGTAGCTGCCTTCGTAGCCACTTCCTTCTTTCTTTTTGTCAACAATCCCAACATGCTAAACCAGGGACTGTCGGGCCCAGTAAGAAAATGGAATGTTAAAATAAAATACTTAAATATCCCATACCAAACTAAATTAATAATGATAATTATATATTATTTTTGGTTTTTAAGATGAATGGAAATTTTAAAACCCAATGTGTAAAACCAGTACAGGAGTCCTTCAAAAGTAACTTTTATGTGAAAGGCTGTAAATTATTTCTGGTCCCAATGCTCTGAAAAATCATTTTAGTTACCTAACATGTGCTCTTATCTATAATGTGTATGAGAACAGCTTGTCTGGTAGCATTTAGCAAGCTGATTATGTAGTAAGATATCAGATAAGATAACCTTTCAGCGTGACTCGCGGTCATCTTTCTGGACAAAATTTAAACTGTAGATGCATTAGACACTGTCAGCCACACACTGAAAGATGGCATCAAACTAGTTGGGAAGGCGAGTAACATACTGTTTTCCATCCTAACAGGGGTATATGAGCCTGACTCAGAGCCTCATTACAAATAGAGGTTATTGCCACAGTGATAATATCACGTGCAAGAGGTTTAAAATGAATACTTAGTTTGTGTCACATCCACCCCAGTCTGCTACCAGAGATCAACATCTCCTGAATACTGATTGTTTCACCCTTCTTCAGTGTATTGAGCAATTATTCAATTAACATTCCACAAACACCATGTGCAGTTGTTTCGTCCTGTCCTCTTCTCAGTTCAGAATCTTAATCACTGTTATCCTGTTTCCCACTCCTCTGCTTATAAACCCCTCTGTAACTCTGTGACTGCAACAGTCAATGCTCAATCTTATAAATATCTTGCCAAAGTGTTTCCGAGCGCTAACCCCTTGATTCCACGTTTGATTATTGTTACCCTAACATTTACCCGTTTACCTTTGACCATCGCTACTTGAATTGCCGTCTCTGTGTTGTTTGCTAATCAATCGACCTATTTACCTGCCTCTTTGACCTCGACTAGCGGACTCATCAGACACTCTCATTTGCCGGCTTTGACCCCTGCCTATTTCCAGGTTTTGTGCACCTCCACACTTAGTTCCTATTCCCTATCAGTCCCGCCCACCACCCAGACAGTTTGTTCCTTGTTCTGGACTTCAATGAATGAATGGGCTAACAGACTGGGATCTCTGCTTAGTATATCAAGGTAGGATTGGCTCTAAAACCACTCGCTGCACTCTTGTTACAAATCCAGACTGCGGGTAGATTCTGGTAAACATTTCAGAGTCGTCTACACTGCAGTGTTTGCAGATAGGCAACTGATGAACCCTCAAACATTGCCCACGAAGAGGCTTATCCCCTGTGGAAAGGGCCGTAACCTTAGGCAGCTTGCTGAGCTGATACGCCATCTTTACCGAGCCAGCATGAGCCACGAGCTAAGCCAGGGCTTAGACAGAGATTAGCTCAGCACCTGTGACTGTACGACACAAACAGGTTTTCTTCCTGTGCCACTGACTGGTTCACACGAAAGGCCTAAACCTTTTCAGTAACAAGGAATGATTTGGCTAGCTCTGCACACAGACAATGCTTACAACTTACTTACACACTTAAGCAACAAGAAGACAGAGACTCGTACGAAAGACTTACAGGATAAAAGTCTCAGCTCTGCTGAGTACATAGGCTCAAAGGGAGGATTTGTCAAGGCTTTTTCTTTCAAGAATGACATAACTCTGCACACCTTGTGCATACCACATGCCACCTCAACTGTAGTTAGTAGCATTCACAGTGATCGCCTCTCTCCTCGTGACCACTCCCAGCAACATGACTAAGCATAAGAGGGTGGATTGTCTCCACTCGAAGCACTCGAAGACGGTTCTTGAAGACTGTGATCTTGTGTTTGTGGTTCAATTTGGAGAGTATGGGCCAGGAATCTATCCTCAGCCCCTGGAAAAGTGCTCAATGTGGGTGCTGCTAAGCCTGTTCTGGAGTAAGTTGTCCATGTAATTCAGATCCCTAATTCCCTTGACCAGTCAGCTGGTCGAATGGACTATAACAGCTGCCTCAACGTCAAAATCTTGAACAGCTTGGGACTCAGGTAAATTTGAGGAGCTTCAGCAACTACAAGCTGGTCCCCATAAATGGAGATGCTCTTTCCTGACAAAGAAGGCTATGCTCAGGCTATCCACATATGTGACATGAGACATGAGACCACCTCCAAGGAGGGCTCTCCCTCTTGTCTTTCAAATATTTCTGAAGCAGCCACCAAGACAGGTTGCTCATTACGCAACCCGATTTCAAATGGAGCAGCTCGGTACAGGGGTTAATGGGTGGCATTGAGTCAAGCAGAACAGCTAACATCTGCCAGGGGCAGCAGGTGCTCCTGTAACCTCCCACTTGTTAAGGGTGGGAGAACTGTGCATCCTACATTTTTGCTGGAGAAGGAGGTGCAGGAAGCACAGGAGGAAGTGAGTCTCTATGTAAATACAACAATGCTCCTCAGGCTCACTTTTCCAGTCCCCTGGGATGCTCCTTGGAACATTCTCTCCTACCATGCCCCCTTAAGGTCTCTACCTGAGCTTCCCCTTGAATGCCGTCAGGGACAGCTGCCCTTTTCCGGTGCTTGTGCTTTTTTCCTTTCTCCAAAAAAAACAGATGTCTGATCATCGGCGAGACACTCAGATGTCATTGCTGTTGAAAGCAGCCGAGATGCTGTCAAAACATCAAACTCTTCGTCCAAGATGTCGAAGCTGACACTGTCGAAGTTGATGTTGTAACCTAGAATTTTGAAGCGATGCTGACATTGAGAATAACAAAGCTCCATTTGCATTGAGAATGGTGAGGCTTGACCAATGCCAAGAGCAATTAAACTCTATCAGCATTGAGAATGTCAAAGATTGCTTTGAGGTCAGTGCTTTTGTCGACTTCAAAATCAAAAGTTAAAGTTGAGATCCATGGCTAATGGTAAGTCAACCAATATTGGGTGTGTGGAGTACTAAAGGCAAAAAAACAGTGCAGGTCACTAAGCTCTATGCAAGATACACCAACAGCCATACACTTTTTAAACAAGCAGTCTACACAGGAGTTATGGAAGAGTCTGCATTCAGCTAAATGAGAGAATAAACCCAAATAACATTGACGCAGCCGCAGTTTCCTGTGGAGGAAAACACACAAAAATATTTTGCACAATGATAGGTAAAATTGTAAAATGAATGTTCCAACGGTTGGATTAGGAATGTAATGACCGTCTATCGAATGCTAGGATTCGATGTTGTAAGTCACAGGCTTCCGCTGGCACACAAGATAGAGGTAAGGCTAACCAGCAAACAAGATGAACACAGTCACGTAAAATATTTTCTCTCACAAAAAGATAAGTTACTAAACCCAATAATCATTTAAGTGTTTGGTTTGTTTTTTGCATAAAATAGTACATAATGCGAAACAGGAGAGATACTTAAAGTTGACTCAATTTTCAGCTCTGTACGCTTTAAGGAAAAAGAGGTTAAACAAAAGAAGCACAGCCCCACCAACAGCACAACTTACATACAATTAAACCTACATACAGTTAAAGTAAAAAGCATAACCATAAATGCAGTTAATACATACTGCCATCTCTCAAAAATGTTTTCTAATATCCTCCTTACTGTCCAAAAATTCTAATAAACCAACAGCTGACCTGCAATCTTATTTTCGCCACATTATGAAGCTAAACTAGCATCAGTGACAGCTCTAAAACAACATGATGCATGCAATCAAAAACAGTTCTGTGCCAACACTTTTACTGACCTCTCTGCGAAAGCTTTTAGCACTGATAATTACACCAGAATGAAAGAGACAGATGAAACTGCAGTGCCATAATTCAGGTCATGTTTCTGCTTATTTCTTCAACCTCACACAGCAAATACAATAGTATCTCCCAATTATACATTATACCAATTATCCCGGGGGGGTTCCACATGGCTCTTCCTTGGGTCCCTCTCACTTTCTAATCCACAAAGGAGGTTTCACTCACAAAATGATTAACTCCCTTATCCATCTGTACACTGCAGACAGAACATCCAATACAGACAGCCCAAACCATCATGATCATCATTACATTATACAGCTTTGTGCTTTTGTTTTCGCTCTCATCTGACCTTTCTGGACAAAAAAAATTTGTGTGGACAAAAAAAAACCTTGCTAATGACCTTTTCCATTTTATCTCATATATCTTATATATAACCAATATACTTAAAAAAATTATGATGATTATCCTTTTCTGACAGAGATAACTACTATAATACTAATTGAATTTAGGCAGTCCCGCAGGAGTAAAGGATTTGTGGATGCAAAAAAACAAATAGTTTTTTTTATTTTATTTTTATCACTGACAGAATGAAAACATGAGTGAAAGGCTAACCTTTATTGGTGATTTAACAACAGCAAATCAATCCACTTTACAACAGTGGTATCAGCACAGCACACAAGTGTGCTCGCTCTTCATGCAAAGCCCTGCAGGTCCAAGCACACTCACTGCCATGATATATTCACTGGCCATGTTCCAAAAAGCCTGAAACTCCGGACATGCACGCACATTAAAGGTCACTTGCAAAACTAGGAGATGTGTTCTAAGGCGCAGAGCAAAGATTAAAACAAAGAAGAATATTTGATTGAAAATGACTGACCCGTTTGGTTTTGATATCCTTCAAAAAAGCTACTTTTATCCTTTATACCACTCTTTTCCACACACTAAATCTATAGCAGAGGTAACAACCAGCAGTTTCACTGAATAATCTCGTCCTAAAGCAGAACCTACAGAATATAGTTTCCTAGTTACAGCTGTATTGTCTCTCTCCATGCATTCACTATTATCACTGAATATCGGCTCAAAGACTCCAAGTCTGTTCTTTTTTTCATTGTCAAGGAGGTGAACTTTGTGAGCTCTGCTAGGACATGACTGTTAGATCGAACCTTCAGGCAGCACAATACACACACACACTTTTAAAAGAAACGGGTATCGGCATTCTGTTGCATTTCGGACCCAACCCTGTAAGTTATAACTCAAGTACGCAGCATGCTGCTCGGGGCACGCTTTCACCTCTCCCCGTAACCCAGAGATGAACGCTCCCTATCCCTCTGGGTGAGATGAGACGCCTCCTGGGCAACAGCAGTCTCTCTTGGTTGAGCAGGGCAATCAATGCTGAATCAATGCACATTTAGCTGGCCCAGGAGGATACTTACATTAGCATTGAAGCTCATTTAGAATCTTCATCCAAAACACCATTGTGGCACATTGCCCATCATAATCAGATGGCGCGGACTGCAGGCGTAGTGACAAAGTGCCATCCTTTACCTCCACAGTCCAATGCTGCGCTGTAAACGTGCTGTGCAGGGGAAAACTTCAGGTGATCCCTAAATCCCCTCCTGTTGGGGCATGTGTACTGTGATAAGACCCTTGCACGTTATTGTTTATCACCCTGCTGGTGTTAACCGCACTGCACCAGGATTGGTTATCAAGATCTGTAGAGTTTGAAAAGTGTTGAGAAACATATACTCGTCTCAGCCTAAGCTTTCAGAGGGATAATATAACACTCAAAAGGATCGAGGGAGTTATGTATGCACTCTAAAAAGTATTGAGTTGAACAGTGTTAGTGCAAAGTAGCCTAATGTGAGTTTCTGTGTGTCACAAACTATGTGTGTGTGTGTGTGTGTGAGTGCGTGTGTACGTGTTTGTGTGTCTGTATTTAAATGTGTATGTGTGTATGTATATGTGTGTGTGTGCGTGTGTGTGTGTGTGTGTGTGTGTGTGTGTGCTTGCTCTTAGGCAGAATTAGCTATTCAAAAAGGGAACTAAATTATTCTCTTTGAGTTTCCACATAGGTTTAAGACAAATATAAGCAAAAAAGTTTTATAAAGCTTAAAGAGAGAAATTTAAATTAGCATTTAGTCATACCTGGCTAGAAAAACTAAAAACGGATTATGAAACTTTTACCAGCATAACTGAAAAAAGAGAAATAATAGTGGACAATCTAATATGGAATATCCCAAAGTATACAAGTCAGTATGAACAGACCATACATATTGTCTTCACTAGAATGCTAACCCAAATCTATGCTATCTTTGTCTTTGTCTTAGGCAAGACAAATCTTCATTGACAAAACACTTTACTACAATTCTAATACATTCATCCCTGCCATGCATTCTGATTGGATTTCACTTGAAAAGGCTTGTTTACCTGAGTAGTCCACTATTTCAAATGGCCCGAGCTCCCCTGAGAGTGGCCTGTCCTCACGGCAGTGTCAATTCACGGTTCAGCTGGCATGGAATTGGCAATCACTGATTTCTAATTCATTATTTCTAAAATCACATACTACGCCATTTTCATCATCTGCACCTGTTTTTACTTCCTGCACCAGAAGCTCATTCTCATTTCAATAAAGAAACGTAAGAACATAAGTCAAATCTATAAGTAGAAAACAAAATTCCTCTTATAGAAACAAAAAGTGAAGACCAAGATGATAATTATGCAGAGAGTAAATCAACTGATTTTTAGCGTTACGTTTTACACAAAGAGCTGTTTTTTTGTGTCAGGATAATTTTATGTTAATTGCCCTTTATTCTTTTAACTTGTACTTGCACAATCATTGTAAAACATGACTAAAAAAATCTTTTACTCTTTTTTCATCCGATTTGGGCATGAAACGTATGATTAAAGATAATTTTCTGTTACCCCAGGCCCACTTTAAATACAACTTCAAAAATATTCCCTCTTTAAAAGTTCTGATGTGTATGATAGAATTGAGTTAATCTGATTCCGAGGATGTTCCTCGTAAGCACATCCGTCTCAGACTTGTATTAATACTGTATTTTTGACTTGATAGTGTTTGTTACGTAACTAATAATCTTCTTCAATGTTGATAGCCAGGGAATTTTTAGATATATAAAATTAAGCTTCTTAGGTATTCTTACAACCTGCAAATGCCACCCAGAGTTTGGTAACCCCCGGCCCCCACACTTGAATGCTTGAATCCAGTTTTATCACAGTTATTGAAGGTGTGGTTTAATTGATAAATGCATTCTGCCAATTACTTACTAAGCAACAACAGACTCTCACAAACAAGAAATGCGATATTTTCAAATCGCCGGTGCTATCTCGGTTGGTAGACCCCATGTCCCACAGTTTAGAGTTCTCTGGTATTTTAAGTGGGTTGTATTCTATTAGTACTGAATGCAAAACAAGAATGTTCAAACGGCAATTTCTTTCAATGATTACACAGTGTTTCCCCTTTTGTTTTCTTTATAACCACAACTAGAGTACAGAGGGGGAAGTAACAAGTTGTGGCTTTTAATAAACAATAAGCCCCTTATTTATTCATCGACTGTACACAGCAGGGCTCTAAATCCTGGCAGAACCCCCAGAGAGCCGGCTCTTACACCAGTATGTCAGTATTCTGACCCCATGGCTGGTGCTCTGCGTTATAGTTTAATCGTTTTGTATAAAGGTATTTATTGGTGAGCACAATAAGCTATATCGGACAGAATTTGCTGCACTCAATGTATAAACAGACAAGGTAAAGAAGCATTGGCTGAAAACATCTGGTAAACACAGGCCCAGAGGCCAAGTAGCTGAGATGGCAGCTAAGAACCTGGGACGTCTACCTGGACAGGTGGAGCATCCGACAGCGGTGCCAAGACCGCGGACTCCCCTGTCCCCTCCCCAACACCTCCCCTTGGCCTACTTGCAAACGACAGCGACTAATGTAGCCACCGACGGGGGCATTCCCGCGTCTGCTGTTAATTCTTCACTAATCACAATGACACACGCTATCAACACGGGTGCTCTTCAGCATACGCCGCCACGGGCGCAGGACGCCGTAGCCTTGGCAAGAATTAGTTTGACAGCGGATATTACACTATGAGATATGTGGCGTGCCAAGTATACAGCAACCTCTGCACACCTCAGGGTCTCCGAGAGCCTAGGGTGCAATAAGAGTCCTTTTTAAAACAGTATATAATGGGTATTAATTAGCCAGGCCACGTTGAGAAATGAAGGAGGGGAGAGCATATTGCAAAAGCAAATGCTGCGTTTCTACATGTTCTACAAGTAAAAACGCTTGATGGCACAGTGGAAAAGCCAAGAGAACGCATTTGTTTGAATTCACACTTCGTCATCCGACTCATTCTCCCACAGCTTGTGGCTTACTTTGGACTTGATCGGGGGGTGGTTACCAGAACATGGGTCAGTTGAGTTGCTGCAACAAGGGATTTTGTAGAAAAACTGCAAAAAGCCACGTTGTTATAAAAGATAAAAGGAGCTTAGTTTGTGTTGAGTTCTCTCCTAAAACATAGGTAGACTGGGCTGTCAGCTTGAAAATCCCCATGTCCTTACCTTGTTGCTATTACATACTGAAATCCCACGCTTACGGCAAGTCGTATCATTTCCATACATTGAAGCAACCTAAAGTCACAATGGGGGCTATGAAATGACAATATTCTGGGTATTCAGTTCCCTGTCATGAGCATGCTTGTTTCGCTCAGACATAAAGACCCATTAACCCTTGATAGAAGACACATTTCTACATTTCCAGCATGAGATATGGCCATATTCACCTGAGACATTCCCTCTCAGTAACGGTTGAATTAGTGCCGTAGAGGGCGCCTGTCTGGGCAAATAAAATTGCCACAGTGCAGATGAACACTAAGTGAAAAAGGCTTTTTTGTCTACTCAATGACAGTGAACAACACTGATAGCCCACTGCACCGAAAACCAGACTGTGATGGCAAGTGAAGAGGCAAAGACTAGAAAATCATCCCACCCCCCCACCTCAAACCCAATGGCTTCGAATCTCTCTGCACATTAATGATCAGAGCTGAGAGCCACTGGGTAGCTGTGTGTGAACTCTTCTCAAGCCTCGACAGCAGTCCAAGACCCTGCAGCTTCCTCCTGGTTCTCTAACTGTTTACTAAATTGGGGTGAGTAAGCCTCAATTTGTTTGGTTTGTTTTCGTTTAAAGAGCTGCATATGTTAAAGCTCAAAGAGAGTGGAGAAAAGAGCTCTCTTATTTATATAGAATTACAGAAGGATGTACTTTTTCACGAATGTAAAACAGATGAAAAAGTTCACTGAATGTTAAGTCGATCACTTTAATTACCACACCCCGGAGTCGAGCACTTGCGGTCGTTCAGTACACAGATAAGCATTCAGCAGCTGTCAAGTCATTATTGTAAACTTACATTATTGTGCCCGTTTTATGCCATTCAAGCCAGGAGATTCTCACTGCCCCGCACAAAGTTTAAATAAACACGTTTCCAAACGTCTTACTGATGTAGAAGCACACAAAAACGGCCCTTAATGGTCATGAAGTCTCCTCATGTTACCCAACGATGGTTAACTTCAGGGGGATCTTATTAGCGCTACATATTCGCTGAAGAAACGTTACACAAACCACAGCATTAGGAACACTGATTTTGATATTCTTTCTGACAACGGTTGAGAGGCTAGGTAGATAGTGGCTGTGACAGGACACGAGAGCGAACTCTAGTGAAAACAAGCACTGTTTCCCAGAGAGACTGGAATCCAGTTGATTTTGCTGGACACATTTCCGGGCAGGAAGCAAAATACAGTCAAAACAATTAGATTTTTCCGCAAATAATTTCACATTTCTTTCAATAATGGATTTGATCCCAGAATAATTTATATTTCTGCTTCCTCAATTGAGTAGGATATGAATGCATAGCTTTATGAGTCACTGACAGAATTATATTTAACATGCAAGTTGTGAAGCGTATGACATCCCATTAGAGTAAAGGAGAGATTCATTAATGTCGAGAGCATTCTTCACACATAGGAACACTAAGTCTCCTGAGCTGTTGTCTTGGAGACCGTCTCGTCCTTACATTGTTACTATTGCATACTGCTTATTGCGAGCAAGCTTTTTATTTTTTTATTATTGAATTAATAACTTAATCAGATCTCTTCTGAAAATAGTAAGTTTTGTCTGAAGAACATATATGGTGATATCTTGATCTACTAATTTCTTGGACTTTGCTCGTTGAAGACATCAAAGCTCAATACAGTATCGAATGTATTAGCTACATTTTGAACGATGTGATCAGAATTTAGCACTTAACTTGGCTAATTACATTCTGAAGCACCTGCTTTGTCTTAGTAGGATGCTTATGTATTTGTTATTTTTCAACAAGCCACATTAAAACTGTGGAGATATAGAATACTTTTGTATTGAAAAAATAAAACAATTTCTGAGATAATTTTTTTAAATCACAGCGCTACTTTAGTTTAGATTCCTCTGTGTTTGTGTTGGGTTTTTTTCTTCAGTTCAGATTAGGTTACCTTGGAAACACTAGCATTTCTGAGAACAATATTCTGCAGAAAGAGGACAGTTAAGTTTTCAGGCAAGAAACGACCGACAATGATCTTCTTATGTTACTCTATAATTTTTTTATTTATTTAATTCTTAGTGTTCTATTGTTATCATCAGAATTGTTTTATTTATAAAGAGAAAAGCTTGATACTGTATATGACTTAATGGAAATGCATTAAGCAGAAATTTACAGAGTGGAAAATAAAAAAAATGAAAAAGGACTAAGAAACAAGTAATATCCCTCTAGGGCTAACCACCCTCGAAGAGGCAAGAGGAATGTCTGCTACGCCTGCACTACAAGTTTGTGCTAAGCTTTAACAAGGCTGCGTCTCCAGGGATGCAAGTGCTCTGAAAAATGCCTCCTGACCGGAGCTAAGCCACAACCGTTTCTTCTCCTCCCCGAGTTTAGCAGGCTACAACGAGGCCAGGGGAGCAGCGGCGAGTCCCTTCTGAATGGCAGGGTTCTCGGGAGGCTCAGCGGACCCATGGCCACGGGTTCCGCGGAGGGCCGGATCGATCGGCGGGGCTCAAAGAGAGCTCCCGCCAGTCGGGAGCCAGTGGTCCTCAGGGCTCCCACAGGCCATTACGACAACATATTTCACCTTCAGGCGACATCCGGGGGGCCGGAAAAGCTGACAATTAAGCTTTGGTCGTTAGGGGAAACAAGTGATTGCTTAAAAACGACAGAGCTGCCTAATGAAGATGAACGTCACTACTGCCCAGCGTCTGCAGCCACACACATCCGAATACTGGGTGTGTGTTTGGTACAAAAAAGGCTTGGAGGATGAGCAGTTTGTTTGTTTGATTGTTTGAAAAAGATTTTAGACAACATAGGTGGGTCGTGTTAGGATGAATGGAACTCCCAAAAAAGAAGTAGGGAAAATGGCAATGAAATACATTTTATAACAGAAAGAATACTGCCCCATAGTGAGAGGACAAAGTACAATGTCACTGTAAACACCTCTGAAAGCGTACCATACCAAACAGCAGATAAGTATACCAGAAAGTTTCAGCCCTGAATTAAAGCTTTAACTACAGTACATCAGAGATGTAAACTTCCATCAAACAGTGACAATAACAATTGAATCAATATAAATTCTGACACCCACATGAGAGGACGCAGCAAGTACTGGTAAGAGAAAACAAAACTCCTACCAGGGGACCAGGGGGTTGGAGGTCATTTTATTGATTGCCTTTTGTAAAAACAAATTCTCTGCTGATAACCTTATTTTTACACGTGAATGTGTGGAATGACTGACCAAGGCCATTGCAAACAGTCCAGTTAAAACTCAGTGTTCAATAAAAGGATTCAATGGCCACGGCGACACCACATAATTAACTTTAGGGCAGTCCTGAAAATTTGAATGTCAAATTCTCACAGCAAATGAGGGCCTTTGCCCTCTGCCAAATAAACCCTCTCCCTCTGCCCTTATCCCTACACCCCAAAGCCTCCTCCCATCAGACCCACCAAGACCATTTCTCTCCAGCATGGATGTCCTCCAATGCTATCAGGATTTACACAGCAGAGTACAGCCCCCTCCATCCCATATTTCCAAGGTCTTTCTCTCAACACCGGATGACGAGGCTTGAGCTGTAAGTATGCTTCACACTCCAGTCTGTGTGGGATCGTGGGACCTTGCACAATTCCACAGAGGGGAAATTGAAAACCGTTCATCATTTTCAGCAGATCAACCAGAAAAAAAACCCAATAAATGTTAATGAAGCTGTGGCACTGAAGCTTAACAGCTCAGATAATTCCGTTTCCAATAGTACACAGCCTGAAAAACACACATGCACACACAAACACATGTTCACACACACACACACACACACACACACACACACACACACACACACACACACACACACACACACACACACACACACTCACACACTCACACACACAGACACACACATGGGCTAAACCAGCCTCTACTGCATTTCTATGGGGGATTTTCTCAGTTGGTATTCAGGGCAGCTACGCTGGGGAAAAAGATAAACCATTGAAATCCAGACTTTTTAAATATAGCTCCTTTCTTACAGCAATAAGAATTATATATAACCCAGAAAACTAAAATTTTAGAGATTGAACTTAATGGTCCATGAATCAATTGAAGTCATCCAATTGACTATGTATGAATCAGCTGGCAGAGAGCAACTTTTTAAGTGTATATTGTAAGAGCCTTTATTGAACTTTTGTTGAAGGAAATTTGGAATTGTTCTCAGAGAAGGGGAAGCATGAGAGAGGTGAAAACAGAAAGATAGACGCAGGCATCCCAGATAAAGGGTTTATATGGAAAAGAATACCCAGGCATTCACCCTTTCAGTGTTCACATGCTAAAAGTCTGTGACACGGCTGGCTGTGGACCCTGTTCACATGCTAGCAGTCAGTGACACGGCTGTGGATTTCAGTTGTTTTTGGGAGGTGGGGGTGGGTTGAAAGTTCAGATGAATGATTATATTCTGTGAAGTTAAAAGTGCTGTGTGACAAGATAATGGCAGGCTAAAACTGGCCTTGAGAAATTGCCTACCAGGCCATTTTCTGGCAGAATGACAAAGTAATTTCTTACAAAGACAAAGGTATATCCCTGATTTTAAGGCTTCTGTTTTCCACAGCACAATAACTTTTCACACACATAACTGATTATCGTTCTCTTTATCAAAAATTACATGAAGCAAATAGTAATCACACTCTATAATTGAAATGCCTAGGTAGTGATAAAAAATCCTTGGATTTGTTAATTATTATTGATTTTTACACCCTGCGTTACACTAATGTTTCTGTGCTCGTGAGCCAGCCCACGGAGGTACTTTAAAAGTCATTAACAACATTTTACAAAGGTTGTGTCAATATGAATTATTAAAACAACACGACTCAAAGTGAATCTGAAACAACGCACGTTTTGTCATTTCTGCTGAAATGTGCTTATTGCCGACCACAGTACTTTGTGGCAAAGAAAATTGCACTCAAAATTATAAAATAAACTAAAATAAAGGATAAGGCCAAATGAAAAATTTTGAAACCACTAATTGCACTTTGCATAACTGTAGAAGAGCAGTAGAAATAAGATACTAACAAAACGGTGTTAAATCCAGTTATGTAACGTGCAATTAGAGGGTTGTCGACTCTACAGTTAAAAGGAAACAAATGCATCACAGTCGTTAAGGGATTATTTAAGAATTGAATCCCGTGATTCCCTTATGGAGTGAGTAACTGTGGCAAGATTCCCTCATGGAACCTGTTACAGCCCCCCGTGATTCCCTCAAGGAGCTGTTACAGCTCCACATGTTACATAACATTTTTTCATTAACTTCAACAGAGGGATATGGAAAGAACCAATCATAGGAAACACCTGGACCACCTCATGGCGTGGCCATTGGAAATAACCGCTCAAAGGGAACACCTGGACCACCTTGCGGTGTGACCGTTAGAAACAACCGCTCAAAGGGAACACGTGAACCACCTCACTGTGTATCCGTTAGAAAGAACTGCTCAAATGGAACACATGGACCAGCTCACAGAGTGACCTTTAGAAATAACCGCTCAGAGGGAACACGTGGACCACCTTGCAGTGTCACAGTTAGAAATAACCACTCAAAGGGAACATGTGGCACTCTTTCATGACTAATGCTCCAAAAATTTGAAGCTGAAGATTTTAAAGGAAACACATAGGTAATATCCAGCCAGCCTTGGTCCCCCATCTGAGCCTGTATGGAGGGTGAGTTGGAGGCAGGGGAAGGGCAGGTAAGGCATGGTCAGTGTGGAGGTGGAGGAAGGGGGGGGGGGGGGTGCAGAGGAGCCTTCCGTGCTCGCCTCATTTTGCTGCAGTCGATTGTCTATTTGCAGAGCTGCTGAGATCAAGTGTGCAGAGTCCCTGAAATCACGTGCATGCTAAACAGGGTGCCGCAAAGAGCTGCTGAGATCAGGTGTGCAGAGTCCCTGGAATCACGTGCTTGCTAAACAGGGTGCCACAAAGAGCTGCTGAGATCAAGTGTGCAGAGTCCCTGAAATCACATGCATGCTAAACAGGATGCCACAACGAGCTGCTGAGATCAGGTGTGCAGAGTCCCTGGAATCACGTACATGCTAAACAGGGTGCCGCAAAGAGCTGCTGAGATCAGGTATGCAGAGTCCCTGGAATCATGTGCATGCTAAACAGGGTGCCGCAAAGTGCTGCTGCTGCTGCTGCTGCCCTTAAGAATGGCTTTGGGGTTGCTGAGGAACATGCACCTTGCCAATCCCTTGCATCGGAAGCTTTCCGTTTCCTCAGGGTGCCATCACCCTTGCTCTCCATCCTGGCACCCATAATTCCTTTCTTCTGGGCTTCTCTAGTGGCTTAGCCCTCATTTGAAGGAGAGAAACCCTCAGTCCGAGTCATATACTTCATAAAACACAGATTTTCCACTTTTAGGATATTGAACAAATATAGTATCGATTGCAGATCTGCAAAGCGAATCCTCCTATTACAATTTTTTCCCCCAATATGTGATTAAGCATTGAATATAAAGTGGATGTTGAAGTTGTCCTCACATCAAATTGAACTTTTTCTTTGTAGAGGCACTACTAGCTGCACTTGACACTGATGGTGGATTACTCCGTAATCGTGGACAAATTTGAAAAATTTGCGAGCAATAACACAAGTAATTGGAAATTGCTAAATATTAAGTAAGCTCAGTACGCCCTCACTACCAGTATGGCAACAAGAAGGGTGAATTTGTGCGGGGGGGGGGGGGGGGAAACAAAAACCC
>JAOVYW010003627.1:37482-69949 GCA_025775045.1 Hiodon tergisus | reverse complement strand
GGAACTGTACCTGTCTGTAGCTGGAGGTGAAGGCACCCCAGCCGGAACTGTACCTGTCTGTAGCTGGAGGTGAAGGCGCCCAGGTAGGCCACGATGGCGGCAGAGATGAGGATGTCTCCCGTCAGGTTGATGTAACGCTCACCCAGGTGGAGGGCAGTCTCGCTCCAGCGAGTCTTCTCTCCACCCAAGCCCCCAATCAACTGCTCTGCTCGCTCCAGCTTTGTACTGCACAGGCCCACCTGGTAGTAACAACAGAAGCCATCGGGAGGGTGGCGCACATAGTTTAAACACACGCATTATATAAACGCTTTGCAGTTTGCAGAGTGACTGCCTATTCATTTTCCATGGTGTTCATTTATTGGTGTATACATTGTGTGCCCATATTTTACAAACCTAATACATTCAACATTTACATGACATAATTACATTGTACAGTATTATTTTAGCAGAAGCTCTTACCCCGCCCATATACACTACAGTAATGGACCACAGAAGTTCAGAAGTGAATTACGGTAGTCCAGGTGAGATACGGCCTAGACCTGGACCAGAGGGTGTATAAAGAAGGTTGTGAATCTAGCCAACCTGATTCTACGCTGTATCCTCCCCTCAAATCATCATTACTTTAACCACTATTAAAATACCTTTACTATCCCCGCAGTCTATTTTAAAAAAATAGAATTTGCAGATTTGCTAAACTTTATGAGCTTCCAAGTTCCAAAGCAGCAAGTGTTCATTCAGGCTTTTTATGACCTGAAGGTAATTAAAAACGATGTATGAAAAATGGTATGCTTAGAGAGCTGTTAAGGTTGTCCTCAGTGGGATTCAAAAGGCTGCTCGTGTACTCGCACAGAGACGCAGGGGAGCACACTCCAAAACAATTTCCTTTTCTTCAGCCTATGGAATCAGACTAAAACAGACAACTTGAAATTCAGACATGAAGTAGAGAAAAAGCAAGAACACGGGAACCAACAAAGGAAGCCAAGAGAAAGAAAAAAAACAAGACGCCAGAGTTGGCTGAGTCACCGAACAGGCAGATGCGTTCCGACAACCATCCCCAGTGAATTGGACGGTATAAAAAAAAAAGCTAGGCCTTCACATCTTCAAAGCTGTGTGATATTATTATAGGACAACAGAGACTCACAAGAAATATTTTTACATCTTTTCTGAAGTTAAAAAGACAAACAAAAAATGTAATGACAGCAGAGCTATAAAACTTGTGGTGAATTGTCTACCGAGGGGATTTATGAACATTTTGTTTGTACAGCGACTGAATGCAATGGAAACAGTAACTACCATAAATGTTAAGCATGTTAATAAACTCCATCACCACAAAATCCCACAGAAAGCAACAAGCGCTGCGCTCTTTGACAACAGTGGATAGCTGCTAACCTGGTTTTCAAGGTCAGTTTTCTTTTTCTTGTTGGCCTCCAGGGTTTCATGCAGCTTGGCCAACTTGTCCTGTACCTCCCTCAGCGCTGCCTGCTTCCTCTGTAGGCTTTCCATAGCCACCTTCAGCTCTCCTTCTGCCTGGGCCAGTTTCTCCTTTTTTGGGGCCACCACCTTTGCCACCCTGAAAATAAAACGGGGAAAGTGGTAGGTAAAGGTCAGCAAAAAAACTCTGAAATACACTTTATTCATAATATTTTTAAATATTGCTTTTGTCATGTTTTGAGGAGAATTGTGCATTTTGTGCAGTTCATGGAAACATAATTTTCCTGTTATCAGCTTAATTTACTCTCTTTTTCTTTTTAAATAAATTTAAATATTTAGATTTTCACATCATATCTACCATAGCCTCATGAACAAATCATCAGATTTTATACCAATAGTTGCTCCTTAGAAAAGAGTGCCACTACTAAAATAATTTTTAAATGACAGAAAACTCTTAAAACTTTTAAAAAATGTGTTCCACTATTTATTTTGCTCGGTAGGGTTCAGGATCTTACTTATCATAAGAGTCCATAGCCCGAGCCCATTTGCAGAGGCCCTCTGCCGCAGTAGAGGCCGTGCGAATCTTCTCAGGGACGAAGTCGGGGTTGGTGATGTAGTTTTTGCGGATGACAGCTATGCATGCGGGAGGGATGTTATCCTTGTCATACTCATGCAGGCTCTGCAGGAATTTCATGTCTCCTAGCAGCTTCTTGGCAGGCCCCCAGAAGTCCTCCACCTTTTTCCCGGAGCCCGAGGGGTCAGGGACGCGGTCTGGCTTTATGCCCTTTAAGATGCAGATGGCCTCCATCACCAGTTTTACTCCTGCCGGGGGGCTCTTCATGGACTTGACCACAGTGATGTCCTGAGAGAGAGTTCACAGACATATGCAGGTCTGGTTCATGACAACATCATGTGTTACACCGTTAACATTGTTTCATTTCTTTGTCTAATAACAATAACAGTTTTTCCCAAAAAGATAGATATAAGGCCAATGGATGCACACAAAAACTGTCAGACTATCCCCACCCTTCAACTCATGCTGGCAAACTGCATTAGCTTCCGTCCTCAAATACAAATGCATACTACTAAACTGTATTCTTGCCTCAGATTTCCGTTTGACATTATAATCATGAAGGAAACCAGACATTACACCAATATTTGGATGCAGAAGGACATCAAATAAAACATTTAATGCAACTTTTGGCTTTACTTTAAAGCTTTAACCATAAGTGATTGTTAATTCTGAAGTTAAAATATACGAGTTGTTTGTTTTTTTTATCCACAAGCAAGCGGAGTGCTCAAAATGGTAGATAACATATAGAAATAGCGCAGGATAGGCCTACAGTCGAAGCTTTCTAATGATATGACTCTCCAGGCATCATCACTTGGCCATTGAAAGCTCCATACCTGCGTAGTCAGTGTATCCAAGGCAGCCAATGCAGATTCAAGGATGGGTAAGGCTATGGCAAGGTCAGCGTCGCACTCATCTTTAATGGCCTTAGCTGCCATTGCCTGCTCATTAGCCACAGCCTCATCCACCTTCACCACCTTCTCTGTCTCAGCCACCTCCACAGATTCGTGCTCGATCACCACCATCATCTCATCCACCTCCTTGCTGGCCACTCGCAGCTGTGGCTGCAGAGCCTCCAGCTCCACCTGCATGGTGGCCACCTGGGCTGCCGCCGATTCCAGCTTCTCCAGGCCAACCTCATAGCGCTGTTTCAGCTTCATCACCTCCCTGTAGTTATGGTCGTAAGCTTACGTCACAGACAAGCAGTTATCCGTGGAAGTATTGCAGCCAACCGCAATCTCCCATGCTAACAGCACAACCAATCGCGGTCATCAACATCATTAAGTTACTACATATACAAAGAGCCATCAACATCATCAGCTTACTGCACAGCAAACTACAGTCCATTCTAACCTAACCTATAACCATCATGGCAAACAGTACAATCAAATCATTGCTAATAGTCCTCTAAATTTCCCTATTGACAGTACATAAATATCAGAATAACCCGTCTATCTGCAAATTCCATTAAAGTAACAGTGAAGCACGTTCTGGTACTTTACAACCTAAACTTAAGAGAGAGCGAGCAATAAGATTTGGGCAATTGTGCTCCCTCACATTCTTTTCTTCTCCAGCAGGGCCTTAAAGGTGGAGATTAGTTCCAAGTAGGAGGTGGGGGTGACATAGTTGTGTCGCTGCAGCTCAGAAAGGAACCGTGCAGACAGCTCGATGGTGGAGGTGTGAAAGCTCTTGCACATGCTGATGCAGCCGCTGCGCGTCTGGTCCGTCATCTCGATGTCCTCCAGGAAGCGGGAGGCCACAGCCTGCAGGGCGTCCTCTGGCCAGCTCTGACAGGACAGGACAGGACAGTTTAGCACTCACTGGTGGGAGGAACTGAACACAACTGAAGGGGAACAGGTAGGGGGAGGGCTGCGGCAGGGAGCAGTGAAGAGTTGTTGTTCATTCCCATTCCTAAAAGGCTTGAATATTTCACTTACTCCATTGCTTGGATATTTTAACACAAATTCAACATGACAAAATACTAAAACTTAATTTTCATATTTTATTCAATATCTTAATTTCAATATTTCATATTAATATTAATTTTAAATGAGAAGTTGACTGTTCACTGGAATGATTTTCCGCATGAGAAACTTTTTGCACTCCCAAGTGCGACTTGGCCTCCCTGTTTAGATTTGGCTCTAAATTCTACCTATGGCCCGACTTGGAGACAGCTGTGTAAAAGTGTCTAGGCCGTACCTGGAACCAGTCGATGGTGCAGCAGTTGATGAGGGCAGGGAAGCGGCGCAGGCGGCCCCTGAAGGTGTCCCCGATGGGGCTCATGGCCAGCACCACATGCAGCTGGCTGCGGCAACGCTCCAGGAACATGTTAAAAAGTGCCAGAGAGCTGCCGTCGGTCTGCTTCTCCCGCTCCCGCTGCCGGTCCAGCACCCGCATGCGTTCGCAGATCTCCTGCTTCTCGTCCACCGCAAACAGGCTGGGAACCTCGCCCGTGTTCAGAAGGTTGCTGACGTCCTCTAGGAAGGACTCCCGCTTGATCTGGGTGTCGGTGAAGAGGAAAACGCCGTGGGTTTCCCCCTCGGTGGACTTTCGCATGATGAGCTTCAGGTCTTCCCGCCACTCGGCCATGCCGTAGCTCTTGGAGATCTCCACCTGGAAGAGCTCCGTCTCGGCCATGTGGGCGGCCAGACGGGTGAGGGACTGCCGGCCGCTGCCCCCCACCCCCACCAGCAGGGCGTGGCCGCGAGGCTGCTTGAGCACGCGGGAGATGCGGCAGACATGCTCAATGGCAAAGCGGAAGAGCACCAGGTTCATGGGCTTCTTGCTCATATTGTTGAACTCCTCCAGGTGAATCTCCACCACCTGCCGCAGCTGCTCAAGGCTGCCCACTTCCCGATAGTTGCGGTCCTCGCCTTTAGGGTCGTGGAAGTCACAGAACATGAGACTGCGCAGGTCGTCCTCCGTCACCTTGCCATCCTGGTCCTGATCCAGGTGCTGGAAAAGCTGGTGGAAATCCTCACGCATGTGGCTGTGGGTGAGGTCCTGCATGTAGCTTACCAGCCAGGCACGGTCCGAGTTGTCCACCAGTCTGTCGTAGTACACGCGCTGTACCTGTGTACCAGAACCAGACTGAGGAATAAAGTCTACCACAGAGTAAACCCTCATTTAACCAGTTAAAAATTTATATAAAAAGTTATATATGTGTGTAATGCCTCTGTTTGTGGTATCAAACCTGATCTGATCTAATTTAGCTTCAGGGAAGGGATTTTGTTAAATCTTAAAGTATTTTCAGAATTTTTTCTAAAGAAAGGTTTATAAGATCTGATTATAAAAAGTTCACACGCCATCATAAGCCAGCAAGCTTTTTTCCTGGGCTAGTATGTCTGTACAGGACTGTTAATTAGCCAGTGTAAGAACAACAGAGATGCTGTCAGGATTGAAAAGCATGAAGCACCTCGTGCACCCAGAGGCGCTTGATCGCTGTGGGATGCTCGGTCGTCTCGGGACGTGACAGGCAGATTCCTTGGATGACGCGCGAGAAGTCTCGCAGGTTGAAAAGGTAGTGTGACTTAGCGGGTGTAGGCAACAGGTTCTTGGTGGCCTCTTGGTACACAGCCATGGTGCTGTTGATCACCTGAGGGGTCAGGCTAGTAAAAGACTCTGGAAAGGCAAACCTGAGAACAAGGAAGAGAACACCATGATAAGAGAATGCTCCATTAGATTCACACAAGGCCGTCTATTCTTACTTACCTTATGGTAAGGTGCCAGTCAAGGATTCTAGAGAAGATGGTGTACATGGTTTTTTCATCAAACTCGTTGATGGTAATCGTGTTGAAGTGACGCAAGAAACGAGGTGTGACAGGATTTCTTCCTCCGCCTTTGAGGAGAGAACCATTCACAATTTAAAATACGCACAATCACTACGTTCATTTAATTATTTTTCAGCGATCCATCTTATTTTGTCATTGTCATTGTCATATTTTGTCAAGGTGGTGCAGCCTGTCCAATACAAGGCAGGGGGAGCAGCAGACTCACCGGGCGGTCCCATGGCACACATGATCTGGGTGTCCACTAGGTTGATGACGGAGCAGTCCTTCATATCATACCAGTTCCAGTGATCCAGCCACTGACGTAGCAACTCCAATGGGGGTTGAGCACCATACACCTCCCTCGCTGGCATGTTCACGTCATCCACAAACACCACCTGTTACTCATCACAGTCGTATAATGTCTTCAGTTATGGACTTAATCATTTACACATCCTGCTTTAATACTTTTCTTTTTAGTCATCTTGCTTTTAAACGTCTTTTCATTAAAATATAGGCGAATCACCAATGTTAAAAAAGACCCAACCCGCAAATATTATAAATTTATATGACACCATTATAATTACACACCTGTAAAATGACTACACCCATATTAAACTGTCCTTAAACTGCGTGCACAAATACTGAAACTTTGTTTGGTGTGAAACCACCCTGCATGTCTCCATATTTTTGTTCAATAGCTGCATATACTTTTCTATTGCACCACTCTGGGGCCTTACCATCTTCTTCCCCAACGGAGGACCAAACACGCCTTTACGTCGCTTGTCCAGCTTGGACATGATGAGGTTTTGGGTCTGTGAAGCCGTCGTCTGGGCAGAGAAATTGACCAGCAGGGGGCAGTAGACATCCTTATCCAGATGGCTCAGCAAGAAGTCCTAGGGAAACATTGACAAATGGTTCAACAAAACTAGGGTGCTAAAACCAGAGACGGGTTAGCCATATATTGGTAAGAAATTATTTTCACCAGTATGCATGCCAAGGCTAGAAAGAAATCAGTTTGATTTCATTAAGCTTTCTGACGGTTCTTAGAAAGCGCAGCAGTCCGGCAGTGCTACTGAAACATTTAACTGTTAATGCATTGTGAAAACCAGCAATAATGGGTGAGGTGCATTTACAAAATAAAAGTCTTCCTGGACGGATAATCAATGGGGCTGTTAACGTGATGGATCTCAGACCCTTGTTTCTTGCCCTCCCCCACATCGAACAACCACTCCCTTTAGGCCGAAAACAGGCGTGCGGCTTGAATTTGTCTAGCCATCAATTTCGTCAGTGCCAGTGGCGGGTTGGCAGAGCACACTGTCATCAATTTGAAACCGTGAGCTCATTTATCACTGAGGGTCCCTCCTGCTACATGAGAGATATCATAAATTATCAGGTACAGCATTGGGGAAAACAGGTGATCCATGCAAAACCCTGATAATTTAGCTCCTTACCTGTGCACAGTCCCTAGTAAAGACCAATGTGCAGTAAGGTGCAGTATGGTCAAAGACTTCACCCTACCAGTAGTTAGAAGGCAAGGGGCTTTATAAAGATATACTGGGAGGTGATTGCAGCTGGGTACAGAAGCCCACAGGGACGTTAATTTCCACAGAATATATTGTAAAGAAAGAATGCAAAAAACCTTTAATTTCCGCTCTTTCTGAACTATTGTTGAACTATATAATAGGGACACTCACAATGATGTAGACGCTCTTCCCGGTGCCAGTGGGCCCGATGAAGATGGTGGGCTTCTGGTGGGTGATGAGCAGCTCCATTAAGGTGGTGTAGCGCACGGTGTTCTCCGTCGGCACAATTATCTCGTTGAACTGCACATCTTTGGGAATGGGGGGAGCTGACATCAGCTGGTCTGTCCAGAGCTCCCATCTCCCTGGACCCTGTAAAACGTAGACCTGTGACCCTTTTGCTTAATGGGTTTAGCACGATGGGGCAGAGACAGGCCTTTCCTGTGGCTTTTATTGAAAATTCTATTCTGATGAAATAGAAGCACCAAGAAAACTTTTTTCAATCTTTAGAGGCCCCTTTAATCTCTTCTTTTTAGACTTTAGTTGGAAGAGCCTGAGTGTGCTTTTAAGAGAACCACATTCAGGGGTATGAATTTGTCCTTGCTGACTCAGGTATGAGGCTGTGGGCCACACTGGGATTTGATGATGTTTCTATTGGGTAGTGTGATTTGTAAATTAAAACGAAACAAAAAACAAACAAACGTGTCACTCAGCACACAAATTAAGCTGTTGTATCAAGTGATCTAAATTTTGGAATTCTTTCCAAATACCTCGCTACATTCAGTCCGAACCCAGAGGGGTATATGCAATGTGTCACAGTAAAACCGTTTTTGTTTTTTGTTTTTACTTCACTCGGCAAGTGAGATTTACAATGAAAATGTATGACAAACACATGGGATTTCAGGTCAGTGAATAAGATATGAGTGAGATTTACAGAAAGGTTTCGTGCCAGTGAATGAGATATGAGTGAGATTTACAGTGAAAATGTGTGAGATATGCATGGGATTTCAGGCCAGTAAACGATATACGAGTGAGATTTGTGTGGCCATTTGTTTGACCATTTGAGATTTGTTTGTTCCTTGTACAGCTAATTTTGTAGATATCGGAAGTTGTGGCTTATTAGCTAGACAGCTATCTTAGGAAATAGGTTGGGAGAGATTACAGATCAGCACAAAATGAATTACTGTAATAACATGCATACCAGTAAAATCGATGCATTAAACTGCTACTGTGAGGAATGACGGGTGCATGTCTGCTTATACAACCCCATAACAGCGTAAACAAACGATTTCAAAGCACATATTTTACTGTTGATAGAACTTAATGGTTATGTGCCATGTCTTTATAACTCCCATCAATTCTATATGGGTAAGTTAGTAAGACTCTTAACGTGATTTCTTAATAAAGGACTGTTTGACAGAAAGCTGGTCTGGGCTGGGTTCTGACAGGGTTATTCCATTTGGACTCAAACAAGGCTCTGTGGCATTACCTCCTTTATGAAGCGGTACTGGTACAGTGTGCCCTCTTTGGGCGGGGGCACAGTCAGCTGCTTGGTGGGGGGCTCCACATGTCCCAGGATGCCGTAGCGCGTGCGAGTCTCCTCACTCAGGGGACCCTCCAGAATCTCCCGTAGCAGCCCATCAAACTTATGGCGTCCCTCCTCCTGGCAGCTGGCCCCCACCGACCACACCAGAGAGAAGACAAAGATCCCCTGGGCACAGGGATTTTTGAAAGGGTTAAATAATACCTCACTACTTTGCTGTACCAATACTCGTTAATTCGACGCATTGTAGAAAATGTTACATAACGTTACTTTCCTTTTTTTCTGTATATATCTATTTGGAATCTTCAATTGTGCTAATTCATCTTGGCTAATCAATAAGAGTCCTGAACTACTACGGAGCATTCAAAGCCGACTGGAGAAAAGGCACTTCCAACCGGCAAAAGTCCAGGAAACCGGCAGATGCTGGTCAGGGACGGGCAGGGAGAAGCGCTGCCAATTCCCACCCACCCCTGCCCCTGCAGCGAAACCCTATTCTGTGCGGCTGCTCTGCTCTCTCGGTCACAACCAGCAGATGACATTATGAAGTTAGAATAGTCACTGGTCGAACATACTGCACCGAGCATGTCTGGCTCATAAATGTCTAGCGAAGAGTTCAAAATATTTAAAAACCATTATACATTGTATTTATGTTCATAAGGATATTTAAATGAATTGCAATAAGACATAAGAAACAACGCTATATGTTGATTTCTCAACCAAAGGTAAGGCATGTGAAAATGAAAAAAGACAGTTTCCTAAGAAACACAGGGTTTAAGCTATTCAAACCTGATAAATCAATGAGAACATTTGTACAGACTTAAGATGCTCTAATTGAGTAAACACTCCTGCTGAAAGAACCTAAAGGAATAGAGATTAGCCCAGATCACCGAGCTACAAGTCATGCTGTGTACCAACATGATAAACAGAAAGACCCAGCCCCTCATAGACCCCTCAAAGCCATAAATGTCTCAGCAGCGAATATCATGGTCAGCTTTTCTAGCCAATACCATACAGTACCATACAGTGCAGTCATGTGTGGGAGAGCATGCATTTTCCAGTGCTAAGAGTGTCTATGGAGCATGTTTACATGAAGATTAATTTTAACTGCACTACAGAGCGAAACACCATAACAAATAGAAGCTTCTTTAAAAATCCTCACCACTGTGCATGAAATGGATTCTTTTTTTATGCTTAATTGTTTAGAACTAAGAGAAAGTTAAATCAAAGGATATTCTAGGACAATTTGGATGAAAAGGCTAATTCCTTCTGAATACTTGGATTCATATCTGAATCATTCCAATACTCAATTCCCTATTTAAAGTAAAATTTTACCTTCTCAGAAAAAAGCCGTAAAAAAAGACACAATAAATATTTGCCAGGCATCTAGCCAGTAGAACATCAGCATTTTTTGATTGCGTTTTGAAAAATATAATTATTTACTATAAGTGTTCTTGGATTTCACACCAATTATTTATTTTATTACAAAAATCTTCACACTTCAGTTATTTAGTCTGTTGTTACAGTTAATCAAGGGCACGGTTACATTTGGAAATCATTCCAACTGGATGAGCTCTGTTTCTGCTCCTCACCTCCAGCCAGGAGCAGATGTCCCGCTCACTCATGCTCCTGAGCATTGACTCGTCCTTGAACTCATCCATCAAGCAGTCAATGAGGTTCATCAAGGAGTTGACCAGGTTAGTGTCAGACGTTGGAGAGAGTTCCTATAGAGGAGACCACCTGTTTTAACCTAGCCTCCAGCAAACCATTATTGAAAAGTGACAGAACAATAGGGAGACAGATATTAATAAACGTCTAAACAGAAATTCCGATTAGAGAGTAAGGTGATAGGAAGGACGTTAAATATAATCAGAAACTAAATCAAAAAGGTAAAACATGGCTTAAAGAAACAAATATGAACGTAGAAAATATTAAAGAAATATTAAAGAATTGGATAGAAAATTTAGGTTGGAAAGCAGAAAGTGTTTGTGTACGTGCGTATATGTGTGCGTGTGTGAACATGTAAGTGTGTGTGTTTCTGTATGTGCATATATTTGTGTGTGTGTGTGTTTGTGTATGTGCGTATATGTGTGCGTGTGTTCTTGGATACCTTAGCGCATTTGCGAATGAACTGCAGACATGCAGGCAGGATCCTGTCGAAAAGGTCAGTAATGAGGTCCTTGTGCATGGTGCTGACACTAGGGTGCAGTGTGTTTAGCCATGATACCATTAGAGGCCTCCAACCCAGCATATGAGGCTCCATGTAGATCATTCCACACCGGGACACCTAGGCACAAACACATAACCTCACAATCAAAAACCTTTCACGATCTCACAAACATACAAAACCACAAAACCAAACCCATGTATCACCACAAACACACACACAACCACACCAAAAAGCACAAAACCAAACCCACGTATCGCCACAAACGCACAAAACCACATAATAAAACAATCAAATCTACCACCACAAATATGCACACACCTAAAAATTTATAGAAACCTACAGACATTAATCCTTAAACAAATGTGTTAGTCAAGTCACTGCCATTGAAAGTATTAAGCCTTCTGAAGACATTTATATTTTTAGCAATACGGAAGGTACATTGTAAGATCTACAGCAAAAGCATTGAAAAGACAGGGCGTGTATGAGAAGCTAAAACAGTAAGTAAGTGGAGCTGTCAGTTTCCACCCAATCAGCCTGTGGTAAAGGTTTGCTTTTGTGAGAGAATGGAGACTGGATGGGAGGCGTGAGAGTGGGTGAGGCCCAGGTTTCAGGGCAGGAGTTCTGGCATGATGCTGTTTTTCAGGATCTAATGAGCCTCCCGACAGGGACAGACCTGAGATGAGCAGGAAAAATCTTTTGCCTGACTCTATCCTTTTGCAGACTCCCCTTCATGCAGACAAAGACAGTGGGAATGGACAGAAATAGATTTAATTTGATGTTCAGGAGAGGCAGAGGAGGCAAGATTTGCTTAGGCCTATCAGTTCTGTAATTAAGTAGCTTTCTTTGCATTCCGTTGAAGCAGCATTCATTAAAAAAGGGACTCAGTTTAATTCGAGCTCCAGAGAGGAAAAGCAGCACTGTCCATAATCACCGCTAGTGGCATTTCGTTTCAATCAAAAGTCAAGAGTGCTGCTCTGATCCCTCCGAATGAGACCCGTTGTGGACGGGATAGATATTCTTATAAGGGGTTGAAAACCATTCTCTTGTATGGGTTGTTGCATTAGTGCCTGAAAAAAGGCAATCTCAGGGAATAACACATCATTACCAAGGCAAGGTTACAGAGGCCAGTGCGACTGGCTTTGTAAAGGAGGTCTGTCCGCTCAAGTTACTCTGATGTGCTGAAGGATCCATTGAATCATTTCAATGAGCGCGGTGGGTCATAGCGTGTCGTAGCCATTCTAGCTAGTGTTACTAATGACTTTTTGTGAGTATGTCAATTAACCATAAGCCTGCTCACTGAATTCTCTCTGACTGTGACAAGACAAATGGAGGGCGTGTTTTCGCATCATTAATGCATCCTTATATTGTATCACTGTAAATATTTCAACAATGTTAATCCTCAGTATGTGTCGTAGTTACAAGTTGTCATAGTTAATACGAGACTATAGATCTCAAGGTCCTTGACAAATTAATAAAAATACGTAATGAATTCATAATCATTCAGAATGATAAATAAATAAATAAATTTAAATAGAACATTAAGTAGACAGGAAGTGTTAGAAAATAAAGAAGGTTACAAAAATAAATCTTTGAAATGGCCTTGATTACTCTGTTTGCTAGTCGCAGCAGTATTTTCTTTCAGAGCAAGTTAAAGTTAAAGGGGTTGATTTTAGTTTAAACTTGGATCAAAATTTTTTTGTAAGACTTCATTGCATGACCGGAGATATACAAGTAGTCATGGCAACACATTGGAATATAAATTTTGTTGGATTATTATATTATATATAACCATGGCTCTCTCACAAAAATGTGTGACACAATGTGAGCTTCCCGACAAAAACACTTTCCCACTAGGAAACCCACACCTGGGGATACAGGTTCTGTCTTCACATGGCAAGCTGAAAGAGCAGTCAGGCAGACTTTTAGAGTAGAAGGACTCTTCCTATCGACCAGTAGGTCTTGCAATCACTGCCAATGAACATGTTGTGGGATCCCCGTGCCTGAAAAACACCCCACTTGTATTGATACTGGGAACGAGTGGAGGCAGCCCAATAGTTCTTTAGGAGGTCAGTCACTCTACTAGATCAAACGACATGGCTCAAATCTAATCACTTGTTGTTTCCCTTGCCACCATGGACAAAACATACCTCTCACAGAGAATTCACCACATGGCTGAAAGTATACACTGGTGTGTCTTGTGCATCCAGCAGAGCAGTTTGTTATTCTCATGTATGCCTCCAATGCTGCTTGTTTGGGTAAGCTGCATCTGTGTACAGCAGCATATTTTCAGGTTTGCTAGCTTGTTTGTGCCAGGGTTGGGATAGTTGACCCAACAGTGGGGGAACTGGACCAGAACCATCTTATCCTTGTGTGACCTCATAGGTTGTAACCGACTGCTCGGGTTGTGGCTTGGTGCTGCCACGGTGAGGTAAGCTCCTGCCAAAAATGGAGGTAGATGGGCGGGGCCTCAGAGAGCATCTCCTTATGCTTGTCAAAACAGAGCACCACTCAACTGCCGGGCACAGGGGTAAGAGCTCCCTAAGCAAGGGAAATCAGACCCACGGTATCCCCTAGCAAGGGCTGCTCCTGCAACAACCTGGTCAGAGTTGATTAGCTGATGCTGGAACATTTCACACACATCCTGCCACACATCCAATGAGTGAGACCCGTGCCTCCTCTTCTATTTCCTTGGACGAGAAGAATAAGAAGTGGGAGTGGAGGAGAATATGGGGGCTGTTAATAAAGCTCATTTATCGTCAAGCAATAACAAAATACTTAACTTAGATGCTTGCACTCTTAGCAAAAAAGGGAAAGAAAAATGGCTATTGAATGTTTTTGTCGGAGCAACTCACATTGCATCATGCACTCTCGCAAGTCTCATTATAACGCTTCAGTTCTTGGGTTATTAAAGTAAAATAATCCATTAGTGATGGTTATATTTGAGAAATTACTTATGTACACTCTCAAAGAGCTATATGGGATTAGATATAGCCTTTATGTCAAAGCCGACAAAAATTTCAATTATTGATGTTCCAAAATACTGCTTTTGACTGTTCAAATATATTGAGATCCTGTCAATTTGTGGTTTGCAAACAGCCCCCAAAAAAACTAGACTTCCCAACAAGCCCCAGTAGTTCACCGTAGCTGGTGAGGCTACTTCCAGGTCCATGGGCTCGAAGATGAGGCTCATCTGTGGGGACATCTGGATGATCTCTCCACTCATCAAGCACAGCTTTTTGTTGTCATCTAGCACAGTGTTCATGTTCTCAATCCACACCGCGTCCACCGGCCCGTCAAAGATCAGCCACTTCCTGTCTGGACTCTGCAAGGAGGAGGCAGGTTCACATTAACCTGAAATGGTGCAGTAAATATCCAGCCTTGCAAATCCGGCGATACAGACCCAGCTGAGCAGATCTGGTCATGCATATCTGGCCGTACAGATGGATACATAGCAAAACAAAAGCTAACGAAAATTCTCTGGAAAAGAGAATCATCTGAAAAACGATTAAACCTGTAGTTTTTCCAGAATTTGAAAAATACTGCATAACTTGTACAGGAACTCGTTGAGTTTAATGACTCAAACAGTACTACATGCTGTAAATGAATGCAGTTAATCTTATTTATAAAAACACAAATCCCATTAATCTTTATGTTTGGCCACAGGGGTCAAATCCTGGTTGGGACTCAGCAGAGAAGCTCAGTTAAATAAATTAACACTGATGGGAATTCATGTAGCTCATGCAGGCCCTTTGCCTATACTGCAGACCTTGCTACTCTCTTTCTCAACCCACGTAAAAGCAGCAAAAGGAGGCGTTAGCCAACGTATTGATAGAATTTCTGCAGGGTAAAGACAGAGAAGAGAGTGAGGCCAGGGAGAGCGACGTTAAATGGCAATTTCCAACAGAAAAGGTCAGAAAGCTGTGTTCAGAATCCAGTAATCATTATGGATCAGCATATGTGAAAACTCCTTGCCTTGCCTCTTGGGAAATGTTTCCTATAGAGGGGTATATAAAGAACAGAGAGTACTATCAACTTTGTTTTGTCTGCTTGTTGCATATCATTTTTAATTCCTTTTTTAATATTTATTTTAAAGTGAGTTTGTCCGTGTGATTTCTTCATCGTCCAAAACATAAACAGCAAATCTGAGATACAGGTATTTGGTAGAAAAAAATTAAAATAAGAAAAAATAACATTAACTCTTGCAGAGAAATGGGAAAAGTCTTTGGCTTGAGATTCAGCTCATCCAGTCCAGACACAGGCTGTCAAATATTCACCCTATATACTTTACAACTCTACAAGAGTAGGTTATGTATGGATGCTGGATTCATATGCACAGATGCTTCCAAAAAATTCAGAGTTAAATTCAAATTAAAATTCACGGTCTGTAAAATTGCAAAATATCTCCAACCCACTTCATGTGAGTGAAGTCCTCGGCCTTTGATCTTGGGGGTGACCATATTTAACACAGTCTAATCTATGAGAATTACGTATTTCCTTCTTAAAAGAAAGTTTCAGTAGACCCATGAAAATAATCAGACCAAATTTAATTCAGGCGAGTGTGAATATCAGCCATTCCAGGGCTCAAGGAAAGGTGTTGGGTACACGGTTGATAACTTACTTGAGAGACAGCGAAAGACCTGTAGCTGACCGCCAGGATTCCATCTGACCACTCGTGGGAGACTGGATCAAACTGGCCATACAGCTGGCCCATGGTGATGGATTTGGGGTTGATGACTGTGATCTGGACCTTGTTCTCCTCCAGTAGTCCCTGTGAGGGTGACACGCACAGGAAGACGTAGACACATCACTGCACCCAAGATCTGAATAAGCATATCAATTCAAATGAAGCCGGCCTTCCTGACTGAAAGATATTGAAAGGAATATGCTCGGCACATCAGCCACGTGTTTCCTCATAGCTATCCTTTCCGTGTATTTCCCAAAACACCTCAGCGATTTCCTTACTCTGTGACTAAGTGCCTGGCCAAGCAAAGCAGAAAAGCGAAACAAAACAAAAGAACATTTTAGAAAGGAGCTGTCAGTTGGTATTTAAAGAGACATGGGTTTATTGGGGGGGGGGTGAAGGCATTTGAAGAGACGAGAGCGCTAGGACCTACATGACAGACACCCTGGCATTTACAAAGACTATGATAAATGTGACGCCTATCCCCCTCCATCACTCGCCACTGCATTGTGGCAGCTACTTCACTCATTCTTTGAAACTTCTCCCTCTCTGAATCATTGCCCACTAAGGCATGTAACCATCCATCTACCCTGGGCCCCGGGTTGCAACAGACAGGTGCAACCGAGCTGCAAGCGGCAGATCAAAGCTACAGTAATCCCACCAGTCCCAGAAACAGAGCCCAAGATGTAGAAAAGTATCGGAAAGTTGCTACTGAGAACGAAACGACAGTGAACGAAAACATGTTTCCACAAAAAGGGAGTATTTTTAGAGAGGGTTTATAAATGTGTAGTCGCAGAAGTCTCATGGGAAGTCCCGTGGACCACGGACTGCATGGCTGTGGTCAGTCACAGAAAGCAATGCCTGTATGGCTGGGGTCAGTCACAGAAAGCAATGTCTGCATGGCTGTGGCCAGTCACAGAAAGCAATGTCTGCATGGCTGTGGTCAGTCACAGAAAGCAATGTCTGCATGGCTGGGGTCAGTCACAGAAAGCAATGCCTGTATGGCTGGGGTCAGTCACAGAAAGCAATGTCTGCATGGCTGTGGGCAGTCACAGAAAGCAATGCCTGCATGGCTGTGGCCAGTCACAGAAAGCAATGTCTGCATGGCTGTGGTCAGTCACAGAAAGCAATGTCTGTATGGCTGGGGTCAGTCACAGAGAGCAATGTCTGCATGGCTGTGGGCAGTCACAGAAAGCAATGCCTGTATGGCTGGGGTCAGTCACAGAAAGCAATGTCTGCGTGGCTGTAACTTGACTACATTCCGACAGCAATATTTTTCCATGAAAAAACCCTGTGTTTTTACGTTATATATGTTATCTCTGCTATTTCCATAATAAACTAGGCAGAAACGTAAACTTCAAATGCATAAGGTACTATGGGAAAGGCCAGAGGGATAGGACGCTACCTTCTCACAGATGTCGTGCAAGGCAGCTGCCAGAACACGGTAGGCACAAGTCTTTCCCCCGAAGGGCTCCCCCACTAACATGAAACCGTGGCGCACAATCATCATCTCATAGATCTGCAGGATTTTCTCAGCAAAGAAGTCTGTCACTTGTAGGTTCATCTTGTCGCTGTTCTCCTTAATAGCCTCCAGCAAGAGCCGGTAGTCGGGTTTAGGGAGTTTCACCCCAGGGAACAGATCGGATGTGATACCCTAAAAACACACGCATACACACACGGGGAGACACAAGAGAAACACAGAGAAATTTCTGCACCTCAAATACGCAAAGAAAACAGATTCACGCACATCCGTAGTAAACACTAGTTAAAACTAGTGGTTTTCCTTTCTTGTAAAGAAAAAATAACACTGTGGATTTAAAATTTAGCAGCGATGAGATAAACATACCTCAAAGAGTGGCAGATCGTGAGCCAGAAATTTGGGCAGATTGACATCAATTATTGACCTCAGCAACAAGATATCTTCATTTTCTTCTGGAAATTTCAGCTAACGGACAAAAAAGAATAAGCTAAAAGGCCTATAAAGACCAAGTCCAAAAGTGACATGCAATTTTATGGAGTAAAGATGGCAGAGAGAGAGAGTGAGTGAACGTATGCCTGGTCTTTGAAGATTAAAGAGGTCAACAGATTTATATAAATGATAGCCACACCAGAAGATTTGTTTAATTCTGTCTTTCATTTCACTCTTTTAGTAATTCTTGCTCACACACTGGGTCATAAAATCTTAATTTATCCTAAAAAATCTAACACATAATTTTCCTTCATTTCGCTTGGTATGGGTTATTTAAGAATTTTTTTATAACTTCTTGTTGTCTTGCTGGGCATGACAATTTTTAATTCCCTGCTAAGAACCCTGGGATTGGGGCTACTGGCACTTCTATGTTAACTGGAGATACAGGGGTTTAACAATGCAAACAATACCGAATCATTTAACCAATTGTACAATCTGAATAATTTGACAGGAATACTACCCTTTCATTTTGAACCTAAATATCTACCAAATGAGGACAGAAGCCGTGCAGGTGACTGTTTAACAAGGAAGATGCAGAAGTGCTAATAATACTGTATCTCTATAGCAGATATGGGATACCACCTGACGCAGCTGTGGCCACTGCAGGTTATTGCCATTGGAGCTGCAAAGGGTTACAGTTTTTATTGAACTGATGCTAAGTAATAATTTGGAGAAATATTTTGTATCAAATTTTGATTGACATAAAAAGTTTAGCTATCGACTATTGTTACGATAAAAGACAAAGCCTGGGCGGCTGCTGGCGCTGGGTAAGTTTATAGTGACAGAAGCATAAAAATCAACCAAACTTGAAGCACGGCACTGCACATTACCTTCAGGTTTCCAGCAGCGGTGAGGACAGACTTGACGGCTCTCATGCCATAGTCGTAGTGGTGCTGAGAGGACAGCTGCTCGGAGCACAGGCGATACGTGGCCACGATCTTCACTGACAGCGGCCGCGCTGTCACAAAGCCGCAGGAGTACAGCACAATCTCCGCAATCATGGCGTAGTCAGGAACCATCATGGCTACCGTCCGGAACAGGGCCTGTGCAGTTCGTATTACCCAGTGGTTAGGACTTATGACTTTCCCCACCCAAAACAGGCCTACCTAGAGGACCTGCTAACAAGAACCCGACAGAGGCCAATTCAAATGTAGGTAGCAGGCAGACTGCCAAAGTCTGTAGTAGAACTGTGGCAAGTTCTCCTAGATGCTCGGAACAATCTACCTGCTGACTGTCTAATAAAACTGCACAGTGTACCTAAAATAATTGGTGCAGTTTTAAAGAGAAAGGGTGCTCACAACAAATAGTGAATCTTTTTTTGTTTGTTTACTGCGCTTATAGCATTTATTTTATATTGAGAAACTTTTTATTTCATAATATTTGAAAGTATCTTCACTTCACATACTTTTTTTACATGTGCCTAAGACTTTTGCACAGTACTGTAAGTGCAATTTCCTTTCATTGTTCAAAACCGTGTTAAAATGACGAGTGGGCGAGGTCAAATGATTTATCGTGCCATACATGGAGACAGGGCGACTTCACTTGAATCCTGACTAGGGATTAGGCTGGCTCTGCTAGGACAGGGTCCGTACCTTAAGATTATCCGGAAGCTCGGATCGGCCGGCATAGCCAGGGTTCATGGTGATGAACACAGCACAGGTAGGGTCCAGTTTAAGCTCTGTTCCCTCGAAAAGGAGCATCTCAGCATGGGAAGAAATACCTAGGGCAGGCATGGAATTACTAGATTGGGAGTTACAGCCATCACCTAGTACAGGTAGTTTCTGAATTCAAATAAGGAATCCACCCCAAATAACTGTATCACTCGGTTCTATCACATAAGGCTAAAAGTAATGACTCCTCTAACCTTAACCCTATTACATAATTGTAAAAGTAATGACTTCTCTAACCCTAACTCAAACCCTATCACATAAGGCTAACAGTAATGATTTCTCAAACCCACATGACTTCTATAAACAGCAAATTTTTACATCACAATAAAAAAAATGATTCTACATATACCACCACTGCATTATAACTACCGGAATCACGAAGTACCACAACTGCTAACACAAACTTTACTTTAACATCATTAACGTTGCTAAATACAGTGACTTTTGCATTAAAAAAATTTGAAATTACACAAACAGGAAATTCATCAGATGCAAGGAAAAAACAGTCAGTGACTCATGATTACAGCTAAGGCTAAATGGGTCCCCCCCCCCCACCACCAATTAAGCTATGTCACTTGGTAGAACTAATGAAGTAAGTCCAAGTAAAGAATTGGAATCTATACCTCTTTGGATGGTCAAAATCTGCTGCGCCACCACGGATAGCACTTCCAAGTCAATTCTGTTGAACTCGTCAAAGCACGCCCAGGCTCCGCAGGAAAGAAGGCCCTGTGGACAATATCTGTTTGTCTCACCACAAGAATCATATTCACAGGGGCCTCGCCTGTATATAAAAATGGAGCGGCTCCTACAGACCGTGATTCACTTGGCCGAGGCTTACTATTACAGACAGGCAGTGAGACATTCAGTTACTGTTCGATTGAATGTTAGAACGGGCAAAAAGAGTGCCCTAAATGACATTGAGCGTGGTATGATCATCGGTGCCAGGTGGTCCAGAATTTCAGAAGAGGTCATGCTCCTAGGTTTTTCACGCGCAACAGTGTCTAACGTTTACCAAGAATGTAACGACAAACAAAAAACATTCAGTCAGCCATTATTTTCATATCTGCCATTGTTCAACCTCTTTCCTGAGACATTTGGTGACAAAAAAATCTTAAAACGCTATAATCAAAGTGGCCCGCCTATGTAGTGGCTTTCACTCAGTCTGATTCATTGGGCTGTGCTCCCCTTCCAGATCATTCATTGCAATCGATATCTGTGCTGGGAAGATCTTTCCGACACACACAACTTCACATTAGCTAACAAAATCACTCTCTAATTTGATAAAATTATCTAATAGATAAAATTAAACTGATATTTGTAAACAGTGCCATTATTCAGCGTTGCCAAGGTAACATAACAGGATCTTCCCTTTGATTTTCAATTCAATACAAGCAGTCATACATTTTTTTAAATGATAAATATAACCGAGCAGAATTGCAGGGTGCGCTGCTAAGTGAACAATTCATCAAGTTGGCTACCTTGAAGAATTTGCCGAGCGCGATGTAGTCAAGGCCGTCTGAGCAGTTGAAGACAACACACTGTTTTGCGACAGCTTTGGCCAGGTCTTTGGTTGTTTCCGTTTTCCCTGTGCCTGCGGGGCCCTCCGGGGCCCCTCCCAGGTGTAAATGCAGGGCCCCAAACAGGGTCCTACATAAAGAAAACCTACATTAGCACATGCACCCATAGTCTATGTTCTGCCAAGTACTCTGAAAACATTATTCAGTAAGGTAAGAAGGACATGAGCGTAAAAGTTCAGAGAGAACGTAAAATTTGCATTTTAATGTGCTGTTGAATCAAGAACTCACTGTTTAAAATATAAAGTTCCTATGGCTTTAAGAGTTTTCCCTTGTTTTGTTTTAATTGAAACACATAAATTTTAAGCATCTACACTTATCAGTACAATATATGTAGACAAACGGGTCTTCTTATCTTACACTGTAGGACTCAAATGCCAAAACATTCTTTTTTGCATGCCCGATGAGCATGGGAGACCTGACCTGTAGCAGCGGTCAGTCAATGGGGTGATGACCAGACGTGGGGTATTGCCCAGGTATTCATAACCATAGGCCAGGCCTGCGTTGATCATCTTGGTCTGGAGCTGATCCTCCTAGTTTGGGTAGAAATGTGACATGGGCAGAAACCCCAGCAAACGGTTGCAATTAAAACTGAAGCCATAATTACCCCCTGCCAGGGTTAGTCTAACATTATTACAGGACTTGATAAAAATCTGTAGGGATAAAAGAGTCAGCATTTGCTTAAGGTACTGTGCAACAGTGCAGTGTTCCTATCATAGGTCCAATGCATGAAGTTTATACTGATCCTGACATAGGTCCAAGTGCATGATGTTTATAGTGTTCCTGAAATTTTTCCAAGTGCATGATGTTTATAGTGTTCCTGAAATTTTTCCAAGTGCATGAAGTTTATAGGTTTCCTGAAATATATCCAAGTGCATTAAGTTTCCAGAGTGCTTCCTTCTGGAGTCAGGTTCAGTCAAGCACACTCACCATCCAGTAGTAGCGTAGCTGGCTGAGCCACTCAAAGTCGTTCTCGTTGCTCACGCATTTGTGGACTAGCGAGGCCAAAACATCCCGAGCATGGACGTCCAGGACCACCAGAGCCCCCAGAGTGACCCGGTTTTGCTTGGATAGTTTCCCCCGCACCAGCGTCACAATGTCATCAATCTGCTGATTGTTCTGCTCCAAGTAGGAATCCAGAGCCTGAGAGACAGAATCTGTAATGGATACGTGCATTGACACATACACAAAATAAATCTAGCAAGTAGTCACATTTGTTGTCTATCTGTGTGAACAACATCTGTATATCTCATAACTAATGTTTCAAGTATGTTTTCAGGCCTACATTAGGATCTACAAAGTATTAACTTCCGTTAAATGAATCATAAAGGATAAACCTTGGCCTCCCCAGTGGCTAGGCTAGTAAAGGAGTCATCTGATTCAGGGTGTCTCGAGCGACAGCAAACTATTGGTAGCTCCTAACGACAGCGTCTGCAGGTTCCTAGAGATACTGGGAAGTACACACCCCTCCTACTATCAGCGCTGAACCTCTCTTACAGGCTGCGTGGCCTGCAGTGTGCCAAATGTCAAAGGTGACCAAGGCATGCAACTTGGAGGATTCTAATCATATTTGTGCATCCTCACTGTGTTTGGTGGCAAGAATTGTGACAGGGAGCTGAGAAACATTATCACAATTTGCAATTGCAAATTAAGTGAAAGTAATAAAAAGAAAGGATAAACCTCAATCATCTCAGCCAGGAATAGGAATTTTTTTTTTTTTTAAGGCACAGAGAAGCCATGAATCACTACAGTTATCTTACACTGTTGAATTCAAATTGATAAGAAAACGCATCAGAAGTAGAAAAATCTTATCGTACTTAGATATAATACGTTACTGCAAAATAGAACTGTGACTGTTAAAATTTTGGTTTAGAACATTGAGTTAATTACCATAGTGTATAATGCACAGACGTATCGTTGCTCAGTACTTGCTCATAAATAAACCTCTGCTCTCCTTTCAGAACCTCTCCAAGACCAGCCCAGTATCCCTGGTGCAATCAACATAACTGCCCCAAAATTTAGTGAAGGTTAATGTCATAACAATGGCACACCCAACTCCAGTGCCATTAAATTTAATGTCAACAGTGCCCACGTTAGCATGTTAGCAGCTTGCTTCTGATTGTGTCGCCGCTCTCTTTGTTCTGCCTGACCTTCTGCCCCTGGACGATGGCTTCATGGATGTCCTTAGTCCAGTACACCTGCGACACACACAGCACTGTTTGGCCTGGCCACGCCCGCACCCAGTTGGTCCGCAAGTCCTTGGGGTACGCCTGAATTGCTTCACCAATCACCTGATTGCCACAAAGGGGTTTCCCAAAGCATTAGTCTCAGTATCAGACACCACCTATTCCTAACTTCACATATACTGTGACGGAAATAACTGTCAGTGTTACAATGATGATGTTGACCGTTGACAATATCATAACGACCACCCTGACTAGGATTCTTACCTTCCTCAGGGAGCTAAGCATGGCAGACTCCAGCTGCAGCAGCCATTTTTCCACCTGCCCACGGGCCTTGGAGGTGGAGATGATGTCGTTAAGCTCGACCACCTCACCCTCACTGCTCTTCATATGGGTGATGTCCAGTATTTCTGTGAACTGGACACTGGCGATGCCCTCAAAGCACTTCTTGAGGTGGGGCTGCACCCTGAACAAAGAGGAGGGGAATCAGAAATACTTGTTCAGGTGGGGCTGTACCCTGAACAAAGACAAGGGGAATCAGAAATACTTCTTCAGGTGGGGCTGCACTCTGAACAAAGAGGAGGAGAATCAGAAATACTTCTTCAGGTGGGGCTGTACCCTGAACAAAGAGGAGGGGAATCAGAAATACTTTTTGAGTTGGGGCTGCACCCTGAACAAAGGAGAGGAGGGGAGTCAGAAGACGCAAACTCTCACTTTAATATGTGGCAGCAAAATATGTACTTTCAACACAAAACCTGATCCCAGTCTTGATTCAGGATACAAGACCCTGAAACTAAATCAGTTTAATGATCAAACCTAGATCCAGATTAAGAAGCATCCTGCAATTCAGTGCATTCTATCATGACTCTAGCTGGAGATATAGAAAAGTCTCATAGGTAAAAACTGGAACAAACAAAGGTGCTAATTTTGAGGTTACTCATTTTAAGAAACAAAGTTTAAACTATAATCCATATAAATAAAGGGCTCCCAGGGTTGAGAGAAGTTTCATTTCAATCATCAGGCAAAGTAACTTCATGGGGTACAGTCACTCCATGGGGTACAGGCATACGTGCTTGACACATTGCACAGATGGTCCCCTGTCTTCCTATTGTCCTCATTAAAAGCAACACATTTACAGCGCTGTGTGAATGAATTAGCTTTTAGTGAATTCATTAAAATGTGCTTTGGTTGAATTATGAGTTCTTTTCAATAGGAACCCTAGCAGCTGCTTATGCTGATGAAATGATTTGCACAAAAAAGACGCAGAAACCCCTTTGTCAGAGAATGCATTATTAAACAAATACCTTTGGTGGACTAAGACAAGGGTTGCTTATCAGCACCAGACTGGTGAGGGACCCACATTGGAGTAAGTAGGGCAGAGTGTCGTCACTCAGAACACAGCAGGCAGGACGAAAAGAGCTCTATAATTAAAATCCCACAGTAATTACTTGACTTTCAAGGCTTGAAATTAGTTTTATAAGCCCAGACTCAGTTAAATTGTTTTTCATCCTGCCTTCTAATGTCGATGATATTAAAGGGTGGGACTACATTGCTTTACGTATATAGGGCGCAGGTTTCTCCAGAGCAAAGCTTTGTAAGCAGCAGCCCCCCACCCAGGTACTATATATTTTTAAAAGGGAGATCTACCTGATAAGATGCACTCTGATCCTAGTGGCAAATAATTTTTCCTTTGACTATTAAAAGTGTTGTAATTCAGCTGTTTCATGTGATAGCTAATCATCTACAGAGCTTTGCGGCTATAGAGCTTTGATTTAAAAATTACATTTAAAATAGCATAGACTTGTTATGGGAGCTTTGTCCCTCTGAAATACATAGGCTTTTTGCTGTATAAAAGCTTTACCTGGGCCTGCTTAATTTCAGAGCTTGTCCAACCCTTCAATATTTAAAAAAGTGCAGTGCCATAAGACAGAAGACAACGCTTTACTGTAAACTCGCTATGTCTGGAAGAAGAAACATAACACGCATGGGTACGTCATTTTAAGTAAAATGTACATTTCAGTGGGATGACCAATACTGTCACTCAATGGGTATACAACTGCTTCAGATACATTCTCACTTTTGCTTTGGTTTTTTGCTTAGCTAATGCAAATCATCTTCCCATTTGATTACCAGACACATAAAAAACTATGCTGGATCTCTAAGGTTCAAGAGAACTCCCTCCACCAGGGATCTGCCTTCTGATTAAAATGTCGGATGAACTTTTACTAACCCCTTGCCCAAGTGCAGGAATTGGTCTTTCTGAAAAATATTGGACTCTACCTGGTGGGGTCTTTGGTCTCAGAGAGGATCTCCAGAAGTTCGTCATTAGACAGGAAGAAGAATCGAGGGAAGTACAGCCTCTTCCTCTCCAAGTAGTCATTGAGACCTTTAAGGATCAGCTCCAAGAACTCATTGGACTTCTTCAGTTTCTCTAACATCTTGTCAATGGCCACCACCGCAAGCACATGCTTGTCCTGGGAGGAAAAGAGAGCAATACCTTAATCCTCAACAAAAGCTCCAGTGCCAGGTCTGAAGTCACATCTGCAAGACAATTCAACACACGTTCAAATGCTGGATCACAGCCAAATGTAATATTTTAATAATCAATACATCTAGATGAAGATCTAAGCACCTAAATATATTTTTAATAACCATTGTTAAGATGCAAAAAGAAAAAGAAAAACAGAGAAACATGGAGCCTAATTAGACACCAGCAGGAGCACACAGGCTACCAAACCATAACATTTTAAGGCAATAACAATGACCAAAACATAACATGTAACACCTTTTTTGTATATCTATTGAAGAATTTTGTGGATAATAGCAAACTGAAGGAGTACTGCCACACATACACATCACAACACATACTACTTTACCGCTGACGTTACTGTTACACACTTTGGTTTAAAATAGTGATTCAATCAACTATTAAAAATTCAAATGTATTTTCCAAGAGTAACTGAATAATTGCACTTTTCATAGTCAGACTTTTTTTTTTCTTATATCAGGTGTGCTAAAGTCAGTTCTGGGCTCCACCAGGTTAAAGCTTTCCAGCGCTGCAAGCCATTGTGCTTTTCCCACAGACAACTTTCCTTTTAGCCTCATTGTTCTTGGCACATTTGAATTTTGCAATGCTAATTAAATGCATCACCAAGTCTCATAGCATTACCCCAGGAGAACAGACACATTACAGGTATTATTCTCCTTGCTCAGTATGTTACGCAGCGCAATGCGGATTTATTCCAGCACCCCCAAAAACAACCCATCACATCTGAACAAAAAAAAAAGATTTTCACCACTTATTTTCAATTGAGTGCCACCTTGTTAAAATTCAGGACTGCTGTTTAATTACAGAAAAACCCATCTTTGAGACCAAGCCTTTTCAATAAGTTTAAATATGGTTTTATCCTACTTTTTTCCAAAAGAGGAATGATTTGACACATTAAATCAATAAGTAAAGACTTGAAAATATGCGAGTGTTGAAAAAAAATGTGATTGCAGGATCTCTGATGAGTCAACACTGCCATCATGTGGCTCATTTCATAATCATTGTTTTCCCGGGACAGACTTTCACACATTTTTAACATTATTGAGAACAAACGATTCCTGTAAGCAATATATTTTTCCTAAATTATTTATATATATACAATTGTACAGCTCCAACTATAGTAAAAGACAAATAAATGTAAAAAGATTAAAGCTAAATTAAAAAGACAAAAATATCTTACCTGCAAAGGTTTTTTTGAAGACAACTATTGTGTACTAGCTTCTAACCTATTTAACTCATAGTTAAATGACTGACTTATAATAAATAGGTTCTACACAGTTATTTGGAAGATACGCAGAGATAAACACACACGTGTCACAGGTTTACCTTTCATTCAGTTTGACTTGAATTTGTAGACAGAAAAGGGCAGCGCTGATGAAAAGACAGATTCCTCATTTATTGGAGGCACTTTAGAGAGCATGTCTGTAATGTATCCCCACACACACACACTAACACACATATATTAAATGCGGAGGGCTTTTTTGTGCAAACCTTTGTGACCCCATTTTCTTTGCTATTCCTCTTCGCCAGTTCCTCCCACTAAAAAATCCATAATTTCTATCAGATGGATCTGTCAGACGATTTTTGGAGAACAATGGCTGTATAGATGCGTTTCATTTCATATCTGCTGAGGACGCTAGTTACCCTTCGGGATGTCTCTGGGGGTGCAAGTTCCCGCAACATCTGTGTGAAAGTCGCGGCAGGGGTCCCTCGCTGATTAAAAGTGCGCCATTCGCCTGCGCGACAGGGTGGCCTTGATAAGAGCCCGTTCTCCCTCTCATTCATCACTGCTGTCCTTGGGAGCTTCTTTTCAATTTTACGGCTCTATGAACGCCGCGGCAGGCAAACACCAGGGCGTCACAGCTGACTCTACTCACACCCACCATCGACGAGGAAGCCGTCTGAACACTCCGAACAGTTCCGCTCGAGCTGCCGCCCAGGAGGGTGTCTCCCCTCACTGAAAATCTCCATGCCAATTGGCTAAACAAAACCTTAAAATGGCCTTACAAAGCATTATCCTTCGTTGCTGATTCGGCCCTTCCACAGATCAGTCTGTAGATGTCTGACCATTGGGGTGGTGGCGCTTACCAACGAGACCTGCTTCATGATGTCCCTCCAGTTTTTGTCCACGGCGGTGAAGAGACGGCCCTCCTCGGGCATCTGGGCCATGATGTCAGGGGAGCTGAAGATGGGTTCCAGGTACAGCCAGGTGGCCTGCACTTTTAGCCACTCGTCCATGATCTCTTGCAGCAAAAGCAGCTTGCCCTCCCACTCCCTGCCCAAGGACAGCCCCCCACCCATGCAACAACATAAAGTTGGGTCATTATCATAACTACGGTTCTCTAAAATAGAATTATTAAACAACACTGGTGGGCTATTTTCCTTAAGAAGACAGAAATCTTAGAGCAGATACGGCAAATCTAGCGGTAGAGTGTGTGTACCCAATCTTACAAAAAACATGACAGCCATGACACTTATTTAATTTTTTCTTCTGGACTGCAGCAGCACCCGAGTGACCTGGACGTATGATGGTTAATATTTATATTTATATTTATATTTCAGGGAGTTCTGTAAGAAGTTGAGCCACTGGGACAGTCTCTGCTTAGACAGAGACTGCAACTGAGACCCACTCAAGGCCAAGATAGAGCTAGCAAGCAACAAGTCACTTAAAACTTTTCCTCTCACGGAACAAATTAAGTAACTACCCTTGACAACCTTTTTGGAAATATACTTAGGAAGGACTCAGCATTTGGTGCTCATCTCCCGTACATCTGAAGTAAAAAAGAGAACGTGGCCACCGTGCTTCTGTAAGATTGGGGACGCACGGCGTCAGACACATTTTCACGAGATTTGCTATATCCGCTTTGAGATTTCTGGGTTCTTAAGAGAAATTAGATTTTATATTTTGTATTTGAAAGGGAGCCAATTGATATACATATCAAAGGATGGTTTTAAAAAAGAAATTTAAGGATTTGGAAGATACCAATTTTACTTCTTCATCCTCCCTGTGTCAGATTCATAGCAGCTTTAGCACAATTAACAATTCCAAATTTAAAGAAATTATTATTAAAATAACACATCATGGAATTCGACTTTTAAAATCTCATCACTGCCCACAGAATGGGTCAATGAGCCCTCACCGGATCTCATCCTCAAAGGGCTTGATGAAGGGCGAGCCGCGCATGGTCTGGGTCTTTACAATGTGGTCGTCCAGAAGCATCTGAACCTCGTCCACAGTGGAGAGGATGGAGGTGCCCGTTTCCCGGTAGGACAGCAGGCCAAACTCCATGTCATTCCACTCCAGCACCATCTTCTCCATGGCCTTTTCCAGGGAGTACTCCTTGCTGGCTGCCTCGTTGATGGTTTCAAAGCTGCCCAAATGGGGCTCCAGTTGCAAGGGCAGGAACCCGGCTACACTGGCATTCTCCTCTGTGGGCTTCAGTGGGAAGCCAACCACCTGTGACATGGCATCCCAGTGGCGGTCCCGAAGCCCCGGGTTGCCGAGCACCTGGATCAGGGGAATGTGCTCCTTGAAGGCCTCCAACTCCACCTTCACGTTCCTGGCGATGTTCAGGGCCTGGGGGCAATCCTGGAAGGCCTTCTCCAGCTTGTAGAGCGCCCGGCAGTAGTTGCCCACGTCTGCCTCCACTTTGTCCGGGTTGACGGAGGACAGCGGGCCAAAGACCCACTTTTTGTGCTGGGCTTTGAACTCGGTGGCCGTCTCATACAGGCGCAGGAAGGGAAGCAGCTGGTCCTGGACATGCTTGCGCTGGGGGTACTGGGAGACTGGCCAGCCGAAGGCCTCCTCCTCCTGACTGAATCCCTCTATCTGCCAGAGAGAGTAAAATGTTTCGTTCTGTAACATACTTTACAACTTTTTGGACGCAAATTTTTGCCTCGCTGGGCAAGCAACTTCCAATAAAGCTTATACATTTCTAATTAGGAGCAAAACTACTCTTTCTGGAACCCCTTGTTTACGTTACCTTTTCAGCTGCAGCCTCTAGCTTGGAGTTGAGGGCCTGGGCCTTTTTCAAGTACTTGTTCAGCTCTTTCAAGTCACCAAAGGAGACAAACTCCTCCACCTGCTTTGCATAACTGTCCAACTCCTCCACAAATCTCTCGCAGCACAGCTGCAGTAAAGATAATGATAATAATAAGATCATTTTGGCATTTCAAAATTTTTCATTAAAAAAGCAATGGTACATAAATAACACCATAATTGCCTTCCACATGTTTAAAAAGAAAATAGAAAATATGTGACAAACTTCACATTCTTCTCTTCTAAGCGACTGGTTAGACTGATTACCTTACTACTAACGACTGCTAATGTAATTAATCCCTTTAAAATGAGAGATTAAATAGCAAGACCATCAGTTGTTCAAACAGACCTTAAGGCCGTCCTGATACTGCTCGGTCTTGTCCCTGGTGATCTGCCGGTGCTCCTGGAAGATGGAGGGCATGCGTGGGTGCCACTGGAAGGTCTGCCTGTTGAGCCGCATGTCCAAGGGTGAGAAGGTGACATAGTCCACCAGGAAGCAGAGCCGTGTCTTGGACTCCAGCAGTCTCCTCTCCAGGGCGGGCATCTCCTCAGCCTCCACTTTGCTCATATAAGCCTGGTTTTGGGAGGAGGGGGGCAGGGGGGGTTTCAAATGGCACCAGTAACCTTAGAGGAAACTGTGAACAGCTACACAGTATCATTCTGTCTTGAAGGAAAGCTACTTATCTGCTTTACTTTGGCTAACAGTAGGTTATTTTGTTGAGATTTAATTTGAAGATGAGTTTAACCAGATTTGCCAGTAAATAACATAGTTTAATAAAGTATATCTGGACTGCTATATAATTGTAGTATAATATAATATAGCACAATAATAATTAAAAATGATTTTGTGTTCATTGTACAATGGCATTATTGAAAATACCGATAATTGTAAGTAAACAGGAGGATCTAAGCTGGGGTTTGAATAAACAGAGGTTCCAAAAAAGTTGAACCTAAAAATTTTTACCTAAAATACCGCCTGTAAATTTCTAATAATTATTTAAAATGTACAATTTACAAGACATGGTGGCAAGCATGTATTTAGAGAGTGTGACGACTGTGAGTTACCTTAAGTCCCATCAGCTCCTGCGTGTTTGAAGGAGTACTCAAGGCCTTCTCTGCAATCCTCTCATATTCATTACACAACCTGCCATTAAAGATCCCCATAAGAACCACCAATGAGCTATATTAAAAGGCATCACACAACAGAAAGCATTTGGTTGCTTGGATTTCACTTACTCTCTGTTGCTGTCTTGGTGGTCCTTTAACATCTGGGCCACGAGCATCTGACAGAGGTCCTCAGCCCGCCTCACCAAAGCCTGGATCAACTCCTGGCAGTGCAGTTCAAACATGCCCAGACGCACTACCTGTAACAAGGACACTACAGTCTTCCTTCTGCTTTCAGCTTAGACTGTTGGCAAATTAAGTGAGTTATAAAGCTGGGGTAACACTCTTAAAGTCAAGGTACAAGACAGTAATGGATTCAGTAAAACAAATCCATTAAAATGTAATAGTGCAGGTGACATTCTCAGCACTGTTTTTATAGATTTTAAGGGTCCATCAATTAAAACATCTGCAGATATTCCTCACTTTTTATACCGTATTGTTATCTCAGTTTTCAAAACAGGTAATCTACATTTAACATAAATGTTGTGTTCTACCTGTACTACTTACATATTACCAGAAGTGGGCAGTGTGTAACAGGAAAATGTGCTTGTTTTTAAAACCTTTCGTTTTAACATTCTATATAAAGGAAAAACATCTTGCAATTTTTACTACGCGCAATTTATTCAGGATGTGATAAATATCTACTTGATAAAAATCTCCCTTGAAGTAAATGTATTTCTTACCAAGAAACACAGAGGAGAATGAACAAGACACCTGTTCCACATGGACATACCATGCTGCAGTTTAGCTGGATCTCGCCGGCCAGCTCCTGGTATCGCGTGACCTCAATCATGGTCTCCTGGAAGGAGTGTTGCTCCTGTAGAAACTGCTGCACATCCTGCTCAGCCTGCTGGTTGACCAGTAGTGCGTACTTGTCGTAGAGGCGCATGTGCTCCAGGGGCCCAGCGCTCTCCCTCTGGATCACCCCTCGCACCTCTTCTCGCTGTGCCGTCAGGATCTCTGGTAGCAGCACAGGCTTCAGGGTGCCGCCAGTCTGTGTCCCTGGCTGGGTAGGATGGTATGCACACATCCATCACACAGCATCTTCACAGGAATTACTTCCAGTCACATATTATGCAGGGGAGCCTAGTTTAACTAACTAACAGAGAGGCTCAGGTGATAAAAGTTTGTGCAAAAAAATAGTCTGAGCTATGTGGATCCACTGTATATTAAATATCTAAATCAGTGACATGCAAAGGGCGCCGGGAGACTTGAATGACTATATGTACCCATTCAGAGTAGAGCTTGGTTTCCACGCGTGGCACCGTTCTGATGGCCTTTAGCATGACGTCATAGACGTTAAGCAGGACAACCTCAAAGTCTTTAAACTCAGGTTGAAACTTAATAGTAGTTTGGTCCAAGACAAGCCTCAGAACAAATCCAGGATGCTCGTATGCTCGTACTGAGCACTGTGGAAACAAAACACCTGTCAATAAACAACTCAAAACAAAACAATAATTCAAGTCAGAAGTCAGAACTGAGAAAAAATGCATGCAAGAAAGACACATTTATTCTGCATAGCTGCAAGTAAAACAGTGAGTACTGGGTCACAAGAGATAAGGGTGCGTGTAAAACAGTGAGTACTGGGTCGCCAAGAGATGAGTTGCGTGTAAAACAGTGAGTACTGGGTCACAAGA
>JAOVYW010003627.1:0-37382 GCA_025775045.1 Hiodon tergisus | reverse complement strand
CAGTGAGTACCGGGTCCAAAGAGATGAGTTGCGTGTAAAACAGTGAGTACCGGGTCCAAAGAGATGAGTTGCGTGTAAAACAGTGAGTACCGGGTCCAAAGAGATGAGTTGCGTGTAGTCCTGAAAGGACTCCAGTGCCAGGCTCTGCAGTTGTTCAGTCATCAGGGTGGCGACACAGTTGAAGAAGGACTGCAGTTTGGCCGGATTGCTGTTACTGGGAACCAGCTTGCGTTTGTTTCCCTGGTAGTAGATGTGCTGAACCTCAGGAAACCATCTAATAGCAAATTGTAAAGTACAGATTTAGACTCCAAACACCAACAATGTCAGTTATAATGTCAATTATTATACATATTATATCATATCTACGCATATTTCTAAATATCAACAAGCAATCCAGATTGATTATACAGCTAAATAGCATAACAGTAGTGCAACACCTCAGATTTGAAGCAGAAAAATACTAGTTAGATGTCTAGTACTTCACTGGTGTAAATCTGTTTTTGCCAGAAAAGCTAAATACTTTTTCAGAAGGATGTCCTTTGCACAGTCAATGTGCCTTGTGACCAAGTGCTGGAAGACAGAAAGCTCCATTGACTCCTCCCGACTGTGGAACTCTTCCACGTCCACCAGACGCAGCTTCCTGCAGGTGGAGTAGGTCAGTGGTGAGATGGAGGAAGGGGGCTGAAGAGTAATATGGAACTACAACAGCAATGAAATATGGTGGGTAGTTCCAGTCCTTGCAGGTTTTATGGCAGCAAATGACTTGAGTTCCCCCTCCAAACACAAAATGAAGTGGGTTACTCGCTGCTGCAAGATGAGCACCAGGGACCAATCAGGTTGCCTACCTGAGAGCAGGGGAGAGGGCACTCACCTGAAAGACACCTGCCACAGGTCTAGAACAGACAGCATGGTGGGGTTTAAGGCATTCAGCTTGTCTTTCAATCTTGTCTGAGCGTGCCGAAAGGACTTGTTCCATTGCTTCAGCACCACCTCCATTCTATAATTATTCAAATTTCACCTTAATAGTGCAGAGAGTCTGATGATTCCATTTAAAAAAATATTTTAATAACATAACAATGAATCTACCATATTAATGAGAATAAGATTGAAACTGAACTGAATTAGCCAATAAATAAAAACAAACTCAACAATAGCCGGATCTAATCAAGCCCCTATTGCACTACTGATAATGAAATTTGCGACAAACTTTGATTTACTTTTTGCACAGTTTATTCACCAAAACTTTTTACAGTACCTGTCAACGAATTATAGTTCCAAAGTTAAACAAGACCTGGAAACAATGAATCTGGTGAAATCAGGTAACAAAACAGAATATCAGCAATACCAACCCATGCATGCATAGAAAGCAGAGCCGGGCGGCCCTATACGCACACTACGCAAGTTGTGAGCCTCCCCCTCGCAAATGGTTTAGGGTCAGGTAGGAGGGCCCCTTAGCAGAATTTTATCAGACCGGCTCTGATATAAAGATCATTATTTGAATCATTAATTCTAGACGTATATCTCTTGCTGGCATGTAAGTTTGCGTCTGTTTCGGTACGTGTATGTTACACACTCTTGTTTTCTGAAACTTAATTTTGTTTAGTTTTGTTTGTTGTTCAGGTCATTGTATAATTTATATCCACGGGTACAAGATTTAAGTCAGATTAAATATATGTATATTTTAGACAAATATTTTTTAAATTCAAGAAAACAGGAAGCTTTAATCAAGGTCAAGGCAGGTTTTAGCGTGAACTAGTTGTTTTTCCTTTACATTGGACGTGTACATTTTTTAACTGATAGTAGTAAGCATGTTGATTTACGCACTATTTGTGATGTACCTGTTGTGTACCTCTGATATACCAGCTGTGTTTGGGGACTGATACATTCACCTTAGCTTGGCTTGCTTAACTTGTTTCCTCTCTGATGAAAACATACGGTATGCAGGCTGTCTCTTGTTTCCCATGCCAGGGTGTGTCTTGATTTTCATGCCAGGTTTTGTCTTATTTGCCATGCCAGGGTGACACCCACAGTATGCCACTGGGGTTTGTTTGCTTTTGTTGTTCTACTCTGCCAATCATTTTCCTGTTAGATTCATCTTCAGGGTTTTATATTATATGTAAATTCTGGTTCAAATTTTATATAAAAGAATTTTAATATGTTTTCATGATTTTGAGTTTTTTTTTAAATGATGTACGTAGTTCTTCATTAGCACTTTACTTATTCAGAGGTCTAGTCATCTGCTCAATAAACATGTTCTTTATAATGTGCAACCCATTTGTTTTCTCATTACCTGTTGTGGCTGTGTGGTCTTGTTATCTCCAAACCACCCTCAAGGGGGCAGTTTGTGGTAACTAATTACCCCCTTTAATACAACTGCTAATGAACAGACAACTCAATTAGACTGAATTGAAGTCAAAGCATATACGATTTACCACCGAGAACTGTGCACTTCTATATTGTGGTACTCACTCATCTCTATGAGATGGCAGGTTTTTCACCTTGATGTCATCCGTTTCTCTGGGGTCCCGGAGCACGAAATCAACTGAAATAGACAGTCTATTCATCGGTATAAGCACAAACTGGAGAGTTGTATAAAGGGTCTCAAAAGGGTAAGGTTGTTATGCAGTAGAGCACACAGTGTAGCTCTTAGAATTCTGAACACAGCTGTATTGAGTACGACCATACTAAGATGACACAGTGTGTTATGATTAACAACTGAAATAATATTAAGTTATAATTAACAAGTGAAACTGGAATAATTTCAATATGTAGGATTATCAGTCCAGCTGGAGACTAAACCTTGACCCACAAATCAGTTTTGTAACTATAGCATTATGAGGTAATACATTAAAAGTAGGGAGAATGTGTACCAATAGCTTTCTTGACACTGAACAGGTAGTCCTCTTTTATCTCATCAGAGAGCACCTCTACAGTGTCAGTCCTTTTCTTGAGGTGGGTCGGCACCAGATTCAGGATATTAGCCAGCCAGGAGTCCTCCATAGCTGCCACGTGTTCAATGTCGATCCCATTGCGAATGTAGTAGTGGTATCTCTGAGTAGTCAAGAATAGAGTGGCAATGAGACATTAACAAACTGCACAAGTCAAACCATGTCTAGTAGTAATTTGAGTCAAGTTTCAATGCTAGATATGATTATTGAAAATGACTACCTACCAATAAAAATAACACAGTAAAAATGTATGCTAGTACCATTACTCACCAAAATATCATTCTCAGTGCAAGTAGGGGCTCCAAAGGATGGTGGATGGGACTCCTCCAAAACAAGGTGGCCTGAACTCGACTCCTGTTGCCTGATGTGAGAAGAGAAATGTATTCAATTTATTATCTTTGTGTATTGATTTGGCCGAGGACAGCTGCTTCATTTTATCGGTCTTGTTCAATGCAATACATTTTGGCCCAAATAAATTAACAAAACTACAGGTGACCAACAATATAATTTATTCCATATAAAATCAATATTGTTAATTTGAGATAATTTTGCTTAATTTTAACCTTAAAACATTAGAATATAAGGAAGGCATATAAAATAAAAAATGTCTAAAATATAAGTCAAGGCTTCATTGTTCTTTCTGAGATCTCAGCCTCTGTTTTTCCTCTTTCCCGGAATCTATTTGACATGTCCCAAGCGCAGATTCTTATGTTATTTTCTCGTATCCTCTAGGTACAGTCCAGCAGAAACAGTGATAATGAAAAATGAGCAAGCATAACAGGAGCGCTCACATAATTATGTTGACCAGCGCAGAGCGGAACTGCTGGTGCTCCAACTGGGGCTGAGTGTGTCCACTGCTGCCTTGCATAGGGGACTCCACCTCTTGCCTCGGGCTCCGCCTCTCCCCGATGGTCACCGAGCCCTCTGCAGGTGGGGATACACAAGATAATGGTAATAATAGTGAGCCCCAAAGTTAAAGCATGGAGAACTGATCGCAGGTTTATCAGGAGCTCAGGAACTTACTAGAATGTCTGAGAGCAGCTCCACACCCCTGTTGCTCCTTTCGGATGGGTGTCTGCAGAACAAAGGATGGGGCCGTCTCCTGCCACTGGGGCTTGCTGCGAATCTCAAACAACAAGAGACAAGGTGCGGTAGCATTAAATTAATTAGTCTTCTGCGTTTTCACATTATATTTCCCAGGACCATTCCCAGAGAAATTCCTACAGTGGAATGGCTGACCTATAGTCCCCACTTCCTTTCAATCCACTACATTCAAAACAAAATAATGTCTTCTAAAGGGGGTCTGTGAAAACTGAAATGTGTATCTGTCCTCCTCATACACACTCAGAACCCTTCCTATGAAGTGGAACAAAATGTTCATCACGCTTTTCTTCAGTATTGTTTTCTGCTTCCTCCTCCTCTTCCTCCTGTGTTCCATCAATCAGCAGTGTTGCCTGCTTATGTGGAGCATCAGCTCACTTTCCTACCGTTTAAGGCCAACCATACATCAGGATCTTCACACCAATGCCTTTTTCCTGCACTGAAGTTAACTCTCCTGCATCTGTACTGTGTACTGTCTGTGTAGTTCTTATAGTAGAAGAATGTCCACCACATATTCAGATACTGTCAACCCCAAAGAGGGGTCAAGGTATTGTAGTCCGTTATCCAGAACCGGAGATGGATTCATTCCGGTTTTCGCAAAGCTTACATCTCATGGTACGACCAAATCGACCAAATTGTTACGTGGAGATAAGAAGTTATTTTCTTGGCCAAGGAAAGAGATAGAGATGAAAAACATGTCCCCAAATCTGTGACTTGTGCAGATTCTGAATAATGGTGCAAATCTGCTTGAAAGCGTCAAGTCGGGCTGGACAGATATGATAGCAACAGTAACAAAGCCATGCAATAAGTCAAAAACTGAACTATAACTAATGCCTGCTAAAGACTCCCTAATCCCAAATGTCCTTATTGTGGGTCCAGTGAAACGCTTTAACTATTTCTGTACTATTTGGAGAGCAGCTTGTGATGAACCGATTAGAGGCATTGGTGTAAAAAACAGTTGGGGTGCCTGTTTTACAGAAACCTACTGAGCATCAATATAGACCTTTATAACGATACATAAACATCTAGTTTTTCCATTTATTATTACCTGAGGAAGTTGGGGTAGCAGTCGCACGGGGTTTGTGAGTGGCTTCTTTGTGTGCAAACCCTTCTGTAAACAAAATGTGCAGTAATTCATACTTTTAACTTCTTTATTTTCACGGGAGACAAAAATAAAGTGATAAAATACTGAAGGAATCCTAGCTATGGGGTGGAATAATACTTTAAAACATGCAATATACTGGGGAAATGAGTGGGTGTATCACAAAACATATTGTAAAATGTATTCAGTTCAAAATATATTTTTAAATCAATACATTCAATGTCATTTTAAATATGTTCAGATAGCAACATTTTACTAATTGAATGTTTTTATTTATTCAAAAAAATATTGTAATAAACATTGGGATTGATAGTTTTTCTAAAGAATATTTATTCATACACACTGTTAATTAAAACTGCTTAAATCTGCAATTTGGTTTTTATACCTAATTATTCTTGTGTAGTTGCGTGTCAATGGACTAATAAACAATGGACAATGTTCTGTAAACAGTGTCTTGCAGAAGTATTAACCCATTTCAAGTGATGCACCATTTTGTTGAATTACACATATGTTCATTTTTTTATTCAAAACCTGAATGCTCAATATAAACATGCTTACAGAAGAAAGTCAGATGACAGAAAAACTGATACAAAATTAAACAAAATTAAATATGCTTTCACCCTCCTGAATCAATATAGGTGGAGACACCTTAAGCAGAAACTAAGCTGAGAGTCTTTTTAGATAAGTCTCATGCAGGCTTGGAGCTCATTTTTGCCAATTTTTCTCCACAAATTTGATTATGGCTTCAGACTAGTAAGTGCAGCAATTTGAAAGTCTTGCCATAGATTCTTAATAGGATTAAGGTCAGGACTTCGACTAAAACCTTCAAGAACATTCTCAGTTCTGACAATTTTCCAAAAAAGGTCAGCCGGGCTATTGTTGACACACTGCCACTCACTCAGTGTCACCGCCATTAATCTATAAAGCTCTTTCAAAGTCAAATTCTTAACCAGTTCCCTCCTCAGCTGGTAACTCATTTTGTTGGTAACAGTCATATTTAGGGGGTGTGATGCACCTATCCAATTCTTAATGATGAACTTTACTATGCTCAAATGGATATTAAGTTGTGCCTTTCTGCCGCAGTATTCCTTACAAAAACTATCTATTTTTGCCGTATGTGAACAAAGAGTGTCAAGATTACAAGTTCTGAGGCACAAAATGTAAAAATGTGCAACAGGTGAATACTTTTAACAATGTGCACTGCAGTGTGTATTAAGAAACAGAGCATTGTAATAAATAGAAATAATTTATATTTACAAAACATTTACATCATATATTGAATTTTTGAGTATATTGAGTACATTTAAGTATATTCAATCAATATTTCTGAATTTTAATTAGTACATTATACAAAAACAGATATATTTCCCTATAATAAAATTCTGTCATATATAACTAGGTACAAAAATATATTACTTTTACAATGCATGTACGTATATTATATAACATAGATTGTCCCATAAAAATTTGTTTTATATTATATTTGAGCTATATTTCTTATTAATTCAATAGTTCCAGATGATGAATTTGACAAAAATAAATTAATTTATAAAATTGGACAACTGGTGTGGTAACAAGTGTTTTTAAAACGGATAATTCGATAAGTACAATACAGAACATTGACTGAACTTGATAACAAAACATACTCTTTTATCATTAGCTTGTTAAATTAAATTTTTAAAAATCGTTACTATCAACACTCTCAAACCTCTCGCTAGCGAACACGGTACCTTCGTATCCAGAAAAATATATATATTGTTACCTGAGCATCCATGCTGTGTAGGTCAAGGGGGCCCTTCAAAAATGTTTTATTTTAATGAATATCTTTTTATTTATTTTACATCATGCCCAGCAGCACGAAAAACTTATTGAAAGTGTATAGTTAGCTATCTTGCAAATTCTTGCTTGCCACTCTTGTGTAGTTGCTTGTTGCTAACAGGATCATTTAACAAAACTGGGTTGCTGTGTAATTAGCCGCCTAGGTGCTTACTCGTGACATTTTGTAGAGCTAATTTTGAAATAGAAAAAGTTTTTTTTCTCCCTGAGCTCTTCCGTTACAGTCTGTTATCTTCGATTTCGAAAGCGTTGTTACTACTAGAGCCGTTGCTAAGGTGGAGCTAACCGGCCAAGTTTGTCATCCGGAAGCGCATAAATGCAATCCCTTATTCTCGTCAAAGCGTGATGTATGCTTAAGTAGTACGAATAGATTTCCATTACCATGGCGAGCAGATTATAATATGTTTAACTGTCGTTACATGGTTATTTTCACTTTATTATTATTCTCTGGGTAAGAGTAAAATGGACAATCAGCCCTTTCACATTGTCAAAACTCAGCAGTGGCGTAAGTCAATAGTTGCCCGTTGACAATCACAGCTACTGTGTTTCTCCAGAGGCTTTGCTATGTAACTAAAGAAAGTCGTGTAGTATTATATAAAACATATTGTAAAAAAGTTACCAGGTTTACATTCAAGATAAGATTAAGTTATTATCTACAATGTGATGATGGAATGTGAAGGAATCTCTCAAAGCGTGCTGCTATTTGCTAACATCTTCTCACGGTTTGCACTTTGATTTCGGAATTTGACAACCCTTTGTGGAACATGCGCCAATATAACAGGCATTTGTAAATTATATTCTATAGCTTCTCAATAGAGTGCAATTTATACTTATATACATATTTATATATCTGCAGTTTATTGCGTGATGAAACTTACCAATAAAATATTTGTTTTGTTGCCCAACGTATATTTATACTTTCTATACTTAGAATATTAATGTCGAGTTTTTAAGATTGATTGGCGAGATCAAAGTATTTTTGATGTTCGCTATATATCCTACTATTATATCAGGAAAAAATGTGACAGAGGAAGCAGCAGCCAGTTCAGGTTTACCAGAGGGTGGCTCATGGAGGATCCCTGTGTGAACCCAACCCTCTTGTGCATCTGGATCAGTAAGTGCCCTGCTTCAGTCTCCAGGTATTGATGCCCCATCGGCTATACTCCCTAGTAGTACTTTGTGTTTCTAGCAATATATTTTATATAAAAGTCCTTTGACTCAGTCAGTAATGGCATTTTCCCTACTACAAACTGAGCCCTTCAAACCTGCAGATCTAGAAAATGTTATCATGCCAGTTGGGTCCGGAGGAGTGTAGCAGCTCAGTCACTAAAGTCATAGGTCATAGAATTCAAGGTTTGTTTCAAGTTTTTGTTTAGTCCCATGCATAAATAAAGTAGAAATCACTTAAATGGAAATGTCCAGGTTTATGTAAGGGTTTCTGAAATTCTCAACAGCATATACAATACTTGGCAAAAGTTTTTTAGGCACCTTAGCTTTTTTACAAAAATGTTGTCGAACAAGTTTATTTTTTGTCTTCTGCATCAGTGTGTCAGTCGAAAATAATTTTTTTAGATGCCCAAACATTCATTTTCTGAAAGAAGAACAAGGAATTCTGCCACAGAGGGAATGGCCTCCATAGAGTCCTGATCTCAACATCATTGAGGCTGTCTGTGATTACCCGGACAGACAGAAGCAAGGCAGACAGCCAAAGTCTTTAGAAGTACTGTTGCAAGTTCTCCAAGATGCTTGGAACAATCTACCTGCCGATTTTCTAATAAAACTGCACAACAGTGTACTGAAGAAAATTGATACAGTTTTAAAGGCAAGGGGTAGTCACACCAAATATTTAATGAATTGATTTATTGCATTCAAAAACAATAAAATTATAACTAAATCTAGTATCTGTACTCAACATGTATTTATGAATTATAGCTAGCAAAAAAGAAGAAGAAGCAATATCGTTGTCAACCCTCGGTATCTGCCTTTCACTCTTTGAAGGTCCCTGCACAAGATGGATGAATACAAAATAAAGCTCCTAACATCATATACCATGGCCAGATATGGATCAATCAAAACACAAGGCTGTTACGCGGTTCTATTCAAAATCCTAGCTGTTGTCATACCTCATTTAATTTGCGATATGTAGAAAAGTGAGATCTTCATAACATTCAGAATTTTCACATTAAGTAAGTGTTTTAACCATCTTGATATATACTTAGTTTGATATTTGAGATAATTCGATTTAAGACATACATTTTCAGATATCTCTAAATGACAATTTGGTTCGACAATTTGACTTTTTAAGAGTCACGGTTATTTTATAAGGATCCGCAAAATACATAGGCTCTGATCTAAACAAAAAACATTTAATTATTGCGTAGGATTCTCAACAAAAAAACTAAAGTAAAAAATATTTTCTCGACTTTAGTTGTTACCAATAGGAAATTAAGGAAAGGAAACGACAGTAGTCGAATATCAATTACGTCAAAAAGACCAAACGATCAACGTGTGACATAGTGGGGGGGCTTGTGAGAGAAGACTAAACGTTCAACTGACGGACGAGTCCCCAACTATGTCGCAAACAGGCCTCTACGTACGAACATTAAGGAGGGAGAGCTGCTGAGAGAGAAACCAACTGACAAACAAATCCAGAGTGGGCGTGGCAAAATTAAATCCAACTAGACTCGAGACCAACCGGAAAGATGTCAGATTGAATCTGTCTGCCACCTATATGTCGAAATAAAATCGGGACGAAAACAAACAAAACCCATAACGTGGAACCACACAACCAACTCTAATGTACTCGTGTTACTGATCAGAGTACTTGTATTCTATGTGAGATACGATTTCCTGAAAGAGAGGACAGTTCTGACAGGTGGCGCTCATTAGCCTACCTTAAATTCATTCAGGGAAACCTCTCACGTCACAGCCGTCTATATATTTTTAAAAAAATGTAATATGACTACATCCTTATTACTACCGGACAGTAGAGGTTTACTTTTAACCAAAAGTTAAATTCTTCAATCATTAAAAAAAATTACACTTTACGATTTTTAAATTGAAGTAATATTTCGTAATATTTCTTTAAAATATTTTTTAAATCATTTAAATCTTGCAATGTAATAATGTTTTCTACTTCAACCATGTAGTTGTGCAGTTTAACTACTCAGACGTTTGTATTGTTTTAATGCAGTGCAGATAGGAATAGACTCGCATTCTTACGCGTAGAGGCATTCCACGCCCAAAAACAAAGATACGTAAAAATGACAGGACAAGCAAGTCTTACACCTGCAGTTAGGGTGTGTCCGATAAAAGAGACCTGCCGAAACAGCACAACACGGAAGTTCTGGCGTTCACTTCGACGAGCTGGTTTTACCGAGTAGGAAGAAAACACCGATGCTATGAAAGCTGCAAGGGAAGCCGAAGATGCAATGCAGGGGCAAAACTTGTATTTTCAAGAGCACAACCGAGGTGGAAGTAGTGTCCCTGTAGTTACTCAGGGGATGGACCCCACCAGTGCTACTAAAACTTTTAAGGACGGCATTAACACTGAGAATTCCGAGGAATATAGCGCTTACGCGGTCAACAAAGTTTTGATGGAATTTCTGTTGTATGTCGGGAGAGCTTTTTTGCTGTTGTATCCGGTGTACTTTACAGGATACCTCGGACTTAGCATAAGCTGGGTTTTGTTATGCGTAATGATATGGATGTGGTGGGGGGAAAACCGCAAGTGGAAAGGTGTCCGGATGGATACAGCGATCGACTTTCTGGATAACGAGAAATGCGTGATCAACAATGAGTTGAAGGCACTTAATATGCCATCATGGGTAGGTTTGATCCACACTTGTGCTCATGTGTCAGGAAGATGTTCAACACTGCTTTGTGTCAGATACTCAGAATAACCCAATGGACTTGATGTACAGTCATCTCAGTTTCCTGGGGTTATTCTTTGTGAATGTGTGATCTGGGAGAGTAAGGGGTAAAGTGGTAGACTGTGGTGTGCAATTGGTAGTTGGGATCCAGCACACCTTCTGGGTTGATGTGACTTGGCCATATTTTCAGGACAAAGCCCTTCCCCCTCGGTTCAGGGTGGAATTGTGGGAAATATTACAGCAGGAACATTTTGAATTAGTTATTACATTTACTTTACTCAACTAGCACCTCCCCTGTTTTTGTATCATCTAGTACATTGTAAGTGAAAGGCCTTAGGGAATACTCCCGGGAAAGGTATCTTTTTAAAGAAATGCCACTTAATAGTTACTGTGGAGATCAGGTCCTCTCTTTGGGTCTCCAAAGAGAAAGGTGCCCAAATTATGAGGTGTTATGTGTTGCTATGGAAACTGTGTGGAGCTTTGCAGGAAGATTGTCTCAAGGTAAATAAGAGTCAACCTGAGGGCAAAGTGAGCAGTGAGTGGAGAGTTTGTCTTGAGCAGAGGGGGAATAGTCTGATCTGTGACGGTGTCATTACTTTGGCATTGCTACAGCGTTATTAACACATTGAGCATTGCCTGTTACTCTTCTATCAAGGATCACAGGTAACAGCATGTGTGTGAGCTGCTGATAGTCATTCCGATTCACCTCAATGTCTAACACTTATCTATTCTAATCGTCTGTTCTCTTCTGTCAGTAAATTTGAATGTTCTGTAAATTTTTTAAACCGTAACTAAAATTTAACCCTTTCCAAGCTATCTATGTTACAATTTCAGTTTCCATTAATAATGACAATGATTGCATGATGATGCTGTTCATATCTCTTCACATGTAAACTTGGGTTATCTGGTTTGTGTCTTTGCTAATCTCATTTATTTCAAAACATACCTTCTCTTGGATCACAATTTACAGCTGTTTCTAGGCAACAGTTGGAAAAATATGCATCCAAAATAATGCAAGGTCTCTTGGAATCTGCCAGGCAGGACAGAGTTTATAAAGTTTACTCACTCAGTTAATTATTTAAATATTATTGTGCCTTTGCCTGCAAAGCTCAGAAAATATCTAAAAAATATCAAAATATCCTGAGGCAGCTGGAACAGCTATTTGGCCTTAGATCTTAGACATGCCAAACATTTTCTTCAGCAAACTCAAATACCATTATAATGACATTTTTGTTTGGCTCTGTACTTTGGCTGCCTATACTCACTACATTTTGTTGCTGTGGCATCATGTTTTGTGAATTTGATTCCTGGGTAAGATCCAGTTTTCTTGATGGATCCCATAAAACACAAGAAACCAGGCCTGTCTGAAGGGCCTGATAACTTTTTTCAGTTAATTAATATTAACAACATAATTTCAGTATGGCACAAGGAAACGTGATGCTTGTCTTGGGGCGCTACCAACATTTTTTTTTATTCATTTGAAGAAAGCAGGGGTTGGGGCCAATGAACACATGCCAAACCCAACTCTCTCTTCTTTTTCGGTCTCTGCAGGTGCAGTTCCCAGATGTGGAAAAGGCCGACTGGCTAAATAAGGTATAACGGCAGCTATAGTCTGTCCGGCCGTTTGTAGTGGACACATCTGCAGAAAAGTGCAGCCATCGTTGGATACTGAAGGCGTCGATGCTCAGCTCTTTATTTTTCTGAATCAGCTACAGCACTCTTCCAATGTTAAGGGGGGTTGATAGGTCCCCATTGTGTGTCCTCAGATCCTGTTGCAGGCTTGGCCATTCTTTGGCGTGTTCATGGAGAAGCTTCTGAAAGAAAAGATACAGTCATCCATCAGAACCTCCAATCCACACCTCAAGACCTTCACCTTCACCAAAGTGCACTTTGGCCAGAAGGTGGGCCCATGGCACAACTTTAAAAGGGGAAAAAAAAGATTGGTTAGATCTTCCCTGATTCCCAGATGTTTAGAGTCTGCGGTACAAACTTTTGCACCTAGCCATTGTTTCAAAGTGCTGCAGTGAAAACCCCTCTGCTTGTGGTTGGTTTCAGGCTGATGTTCTTCGACCAACCCACCTTTAGAGTGTTTCAGACAGAATCTGGAAAGATCACTCTGTTCCCCTTCTGAAATTCAAGAGTGACATTATGTTCAAGAATGTATCATTCGGGTGATACACAGAGAGTTTGTTGTTTTTGTTCATGTGTAGTGTGGTTTATGTTTCAGCCGCCCAGAATCACAGGAGTCAAGGTATACACACATGAGGTGGATGATAGACAGGTAATCCTGGACCTGAATTTAAGGTACACTGATGAGTCACTGTAATTTAAAAACATAACAAAAAGTTTCCTGAAAAATAATGGTTGGACAATAACTGCACAAGACATTCTTAAAATTCTTGTGTTGATGCGGCCTGTCTCTTTGTGTTTGTCTGTCGTATGTAGCACTTACAGAACTGCATGCAAAACAATCGAAAGCCATCGTAGGCTCGCATTTCACCTTCTGGCTTTTAGTTTTGATTTTTAACCCTTAGCCTTAACCTGGCCAGTTAGCTGAACATACTCTGTAAAAAAAATACCCAGTAGGGTTTCTTTTAAATACGGTGTATTTCTTTTATCTATGTTATGACCGACATGTTAATTGGTTCCCTAAACTACTGCTGGCTGTTGCACATGTGTTGTTATGAACTTATTTATATTTGTGCTGAAATGCTTCCTGCTTTTGTGCTCTTGGCATGAATTGCCCCAGAAATCTGAATGTAATATAAACACTGTGTATTCACATATGTTTGCGTGCTGATTGCACACTGAAGAAATCTAGTGTTTGTTAGATTAGTAACTCAAATCGTGTGTGTCTCAGCTATATAGGGGATGTGGACATCGATGTGCTGGTGAAGAAGCCCATCACTGCTGGGGTAAAAGGCATCCAGGTAGGTTAAAATACACCCCCCTAATACCACTTGCATGCTACAGAAGCTCCCTGTGTCAAGAATGTAAAATCGCAGCAATCATGTCAGCGAGTTGTTGCTAGGCTAAAGGGGTGATGCTACATGGTTTCAGAGCTTCCAGACATGCAGTCACTGTTCATGGGTAAAACTGTGCTACTGGCACACTGCGTACACTTTCCGGAGCTAGATGCTTTGCATTTTTTACTGACGTGTGGATTGTTTCACATCCGCTGGTATAAATTAATGAGTGAATCAGTGTTTTAGTGAAACCTGGCTCTTACGTTTAGTGCTAACCCGTTTTGCTAAAATTAAAGATGGACTGTGTGTTTTGTTTAAGAATTTAAATGCCCTACGATTACATTTTTATAGTTTTATCAGAACATATAATGGGGTTGTGTTTTGAGCTTTGAACTGACAGCTGTACTGACACATTAAGGGTGCTCTGTTTTGCTTTAGCTTCATGGAATGCTGCGTGTAATTTTGGAGCCCCTGATTGGCCAGTCTCCCCTGGTGGGAGGGATTACCATGTTCTTCATTCGTCGACCGGTGAGTTTTTAGGTTGTCCAACATCTCTGTTGAATTTGTCTTTGTAACTAGCCTGTCTGTACTTTATCATTTAAAACCACCATAAAAGATAATATAGATTAACCAAAATGATTTGCACTTATTTAGCAGTTTATTTAACGTTTAGAATGATTTATTTAGCCCAATCGCATAATGTAAGATTAATAATGAATTGCAATATGTCTGTCAAATGTTAGACCCTGGAGATCAACTGGACTGGGGTGACCAACCTGCTGGACTCCCCAGCACTGAAGTATGAATGAATCTCTTTTTCTTGTCTTTTTTTTGCAAATGCATCTGTTAGTCTTTTTAAATATATTTTAAAGAAATTTAATTTTTTACACATTTATTTTATCAAGTTAAATAAAGTTATCAAGTTCAGGTTACTTTTACACTGGGGTGATTGGTATTTCCTATAATTTCTGACGTCTTTGGCCATGTTTGAGTTCAGAGAAGAAACAGAAAGGCAGTAGAAGCATAAGGAGTCCATTAATGGAACAAACTCAGTCAAGGAACTTGATGTAAAACATTCAGCTGCTGCTGATTGTACTGATTGTGACCCCGCAGTCAGGTGTCGGAGTCTGCCGTGTTGGACATCATCGCCTCACACATGGTGCTGCCCAATCGCATGTGCATCCCTCTGATTGACCAGGTGAAGGTGGACCAGATGCGTTTCCCTCTTCCACGAGTAAGTGTTACGCTTGCAATGTGAGACAATGCTCCTGTCAGTTTTATGCTCGCAAGTATCTCTAATTTCTGTCTTTGTGGATGGGGGGGGGGGAAGGGATTCTGTTTAGATCTTCTAGAGTGTGGTTTAAGTAATGCATTTGATAAGTTATAGTTCTAGCGTTCCGAGGGTTGAGGGTGATGTGTTGGCAGGGCAAGTTTGAGCATGTCAACGTTGGCTCGGCTGTGTTTCAGGGGGTTGTTCGGGTTCACCTCCTGGAGGCCCAAGATCTGGTCGCCAAAGACACCTATATGATGGGGATGATGCCAGGCAAGTCAGACCCTTATGCCATCCTGAGGGTGGGAACCGTCCATTTCCGTAGCAAGACCATAAAGAAGTGCCTGGACCCGCGCTGGAACGAGGTGTTTGAGGTACAGTTCAAAGCAACTGTCAAACAAGACCTTATAGATCTGTTACTGGGGTCTCCATGGGACCAGTTGTTTCCTCTCTGGAAGACTGATGCACTGCACTCTTTGCCGTCCGTGAATAAAAGTCCCTCCGCCACGGTTGAACTTGGTTTAGTTGTTGAGTTATCTCTGTTGGCAGTTTGTGGTCCATGAGGCCCCTGGGCAGGAGCTTGAGATGGAGCTGTTCGATGAGGACACCGACAAAGATGACTTCTTGGGCAGGTGAGGCCTATTGTATGCAATGCTTGATATAATAAACAAAAGCATATGTGCTCTCTTATGCCGTATACATAATTTCTACATCATGATAATGTATTATCTAGAGAATGGGTGTTGCATAGTATTTAACGTGGCTAGGGGTTTGTTTCAAACCCTCAGATTTAAGCTGGACTTTGGGGATGTGATGAAGGAGAAGTCTATAGATAAGGTGAGAGCACTGAAGAGAGCAGCGACAACGTCTTTGTTCTCTGTTCATTTTCATGGTATGTCAGGTTGGAGCTTGGTGTCAGTGGAAGGAAATTGAATTACTAGGAATATTATACCCCATCGCTGTATATGGCATTGTGGTTAAATTATAAATTAGACCTGATGGCTGCAGTTGCACTCTTGTTGCAAGTCACTCTAGATAAAATGGTTTACTTTGAAATTTTAAGGAATAAGTCGTTACATGTGAGTCCCCACGCCGAAATGGCTAAGTCCAAATTCTCTTGTGTAGTGGTTTGACTTGGATGAGATTCAGCATGGGAAGGTGCACCTGAAACTGCAGTGGCTGTCCCTCCAGACGAACCAGGAGCTGCTAGTGGAGGTAGGAGCCTACTGGTTGTGCAGCTGTCCCCATAAACGCGACACCATGCATGGTGTATATCCTGAGCTGTCCGTATTAAATCAGTGTAGGTAATGCACTGCAGGGTATACTGGGCATACGGGGCAAGCTGGTTTTGGGCGGCAGAACTGTTTGACATTTTTGGAATATTTCAGATGACAAAGGTTTAGTATACCTTACATATCAAAAGATAATTAGGTAGTTTGTTTAGTATTGCAAAAATCTCAAACTATTTGATGAAAATGTAATTTAAAATACTTAACGATTATGTATTTTGAAGTAATTTAAAAAACCAGATTTTCTACTACCTATCTAATCTCAAATTAATTTTAATCAATTTTAAAGTGAAATTGAAAATTTGTGCTTAATTGCGTAGCCATGCATTTGGTTTTGTCTGTAGTAAGATGTTGTGCCTCGTAAGTAAAGGTCTGCTAATCAGCCCATGAAGCCGATGTTTTTGTGTCTAACACTGAGGATGTTCTCAGCTGAGTATGCAGTAAAAGCTTCCCGTGCTTTGCATTTTCAGACTCCCGACGGCTGCTCTTGTGCAATGCTTGCTGTGTACCTGGATAATGCCTCCAACTTGCCTGTGAGTAAATTAAGACCGTAAATGACATCATGATTTCTTGATCGTTTAATGGCTGTGATTAATGTTATCTGCAGTCTTATTTTATCAGTGTTCAATTATGGCTGTAGGGCTGCACTAGCAACAACAGTCCAGTTTATGGTGTTGGTGCTATGCCTGCTGTATTGATAAGAATGTTTGATTTTTATTTATTTATGTTTCAGAAAGACCACAGTGAGTTCAGCCACAGTGAGAAGCCCAACAAACGATCCAAAGAGGCCAGGGTAAGGTGGGGATTGGAGAGATGGTCCTGTGAAAACCAAATGCTATGGCTATAACCCTGGATACAGGCTACGGAAAAGTTGGAGGACATTGTGGATGGGTTTCTGAGAGGCTCTTCACCAACTAACTGCCCAATCAATCTCAGTTTCCACATTATGAGCAGTTTAACTCTGCTCGACGGACCACGCTAGATTGGCTGGCCCCATGTATGTCTTGGTGCTGTACTTGCTGACAATTAATTTTATTTAAAAGTTTTATGAAGTGCATCAGATCACACAGTGGTTTAAGCTGCTCACAAAAAGACAAATTCAAGAGTGATCATAATACAAAGACAGCTAGAGAAGGGCTGCAAAGTAGGGCAGAAATAATTGAGGAGCATAGCCGATAATATTAGCTACAGATGTCCAATGCATAGATCATTATTCTAAAGATTTAAAAAGGTTAATAAAGGTTACTTCCAAAAATATAAGGAATTTAAGGATTTAAGTGGTCAGTCTGAGCTCTGTTGGTAAAGCATTCTATTTTTGTGGAGCCAGGACAGAGAAGGCATGAGCACCAGTCCTTTTTTTTATTGAAAATGCGGTTGGCATAAGGAAGTGCACATATGACCACAGCATGGAAGACAAGCCACATTGCCATCTGCTGAAGCAGATGCCTTTCTGGTTTGACTGGTTCTTCAGGTTCACCGTTTTGGGTTGACAGAGTGGGGAAGAAATCTCAGAGAGGGCGTGTGCTCAGAGAGGGTGTGTCCTCCTTTTTCCATGCCTCATTGTTCTGACTGACTGGTTGACCCCTCCCCCCTTCTGGCGCCATGGTGAAACTGCACCCAGTGACCAATCTCATCCCTCCCATTCCACTAGCATTATAGCATAAATACTCTTTCTAAAGTGGGATCTTTTGGTGAGGTACTGCCCCATTTGTCTGTTTAACTCTCTTAGTAGGTAAATGCAGAACCAAGTGACAATGAGTCAATGGAATTTTTCATGATCTTGTTAAGTTCTTGAAAAGAATCTTTTCAGTTTGTAGCTGATATTCTCCATTAACTCTTCAGGTGTTTTTAAAATGTGAACATCATGTGATTTATAAGAGCCTTTCAGGGAGTAATTCCAGACATCTGGAAGAATAAGATTTATCCCTGATGCAAAAGTTTCCTTGGTAGTCTCTGACCTCTAGCAATTAAGTAGCAGAGATAGATGAGATTTGTCTAAAGATATTTTATATGTCTGTTTTGGTATTGTGGTAAATGTTTCATGTAAGGCACGCTTGGTATCCCTGAATTAGCAAACTGAGGCCATGGCCCCAATTTTGAGAAATGTAACCAGAGTTTTAATTGCAACAACAGGAAAATTGCATTCCTTCACCTTGTATGTTCATCCAAAGGACAATGAGAGAATTTTTTTTGTTGTTGTTTTTTGTTAGAGTTCCTCAAGATTCTGCTTGGGCCATGGAACAACACATCCACCATGTGTTCTTTAAGAGACGGCTGCTTTTCAGTGTTTACAGAGTCACATAAAAAAATAACTGAGCCAGACTACTGGGGTTTTTTTTTTTTTTTTTACTCCTAGCTCACGAAGAGAAACAACAAAGTCAACTCCTATGTGGAATTTGCCATTGATAAACTGAGCCATAAAAGCAAGGTCTGTGAAACCTATCTGTTTTAAAAGTAAAGTGGGTGAAGTTAGATGTGATGTTGCGAAATGGATTACCTTGACCTGCCGAGGCCTCTCACCTCTAGGTTGTTCTTTTCCCTCTGAAAGGTGGTGTATGCATCCAAAGATCCGGTATGGGAGGAGTGCTTCACTTTCTTTGTGCAAAGCGTCACAAACCAGTGGCTCAACGTCCAGGTAGCATGTCACCACCATTTTTTTTTTTTCATAATCCATTCCCAGACATACGTTATGGTAACGTTGTAACAACGTTAATCTCCAGATTGGTCTTTGCTTTGTTTTGCTTCCTCATCAAGTTGCTTGGCAGTCTTGGGGTTTGTGGTGTTTCTGATGTCCTTGTTGTGAGTGGTGTAAGCCTGCTCTGTGGCTGGTTCTCCAGATTAAGCAGCATGAGAAGGAGTCTTCACTGGGCATGCTCACTCTCCCGCTCCGTCGCCTCGTCAATGCCCCAGACATGACCCTGGACGAGCGTTTCCCGCTGGAGCGATCTGGGGTCAACAGCCAGATCAAGATGAAGGTTACGCTTAGGGTGAGAGCAGCACATTAAGGCATTACAGGCTTGTAGTCTGAAGGACTGAAAGCTTCTATCATTCAGGCACGTAGTTGGCTGCTCTGCCAAGGTTTTTTTTTTTTTGCTCTTTGTCTGTATGGAGAACACGGCACATCTATGCCTTTACAGTACTAAAACGGTTTTCCTTGTATTTACAGTATGGTTATTGCATCAATTTGTTATCAACAAAATATTGTATAATTGCATCCCTGTCAGACTATAACGGCAAATACAGTCTTATTGCAGCTGCAATGTCTGATTAGTAGCGCTTGGTCCCCAGGCAATGTGAGTCTCTCTAAACTCTTTTTTAGGTCCTGACGCTGAAAACATCAGCCCCTAAGGTTGTGAAGCAGAGCACCAGTTCAAAGCCTCCGCTCCAGCAGCAGGGCCAGGGAGAACCTCAGCTGGCACAGCCCCCCTCCTCCCTCCCTGCCACCCCGGCACAACCACCACCCAGCATCCCTCCACCGGCCGACTCATTCAACAGGCTCAACGCAGAGAACCCCTCTCACTGGCGGGAGCCCCTCCGGCCCAACGGGCATCCTGAGGCTGCCGCCCCCATCCACAGGGACTTATCTCACCTCCGCAGATACGACTCCCACAGTCTGCTCTCAGAGAACTCCATAGCTTCCTCCCGCTTGGACCTGCTGGAGAATGAACCCTACCCTGAGTGAGTCATGGGATAAGAGTTGCAATAGAACCCATGAACTAAGGGGAAATCGGAGCTGAGAGGCACTTGCTATGGACATGTGACCTAACAGTAGCAAGCTGGGTGTGCACCTGTAAAGGTTTTCAACAACAAAGACGTGATTATTATGCCCACGAATTATCATTTTATTGAGGAGCTTTCCCATTTTGTTTACACTATGTTTGGTGTGTATTGAACCCAGGGCCCTTATGAATCACCAGGGTGGCTTTGGAGAGATCCAGCTGACTTTACGCTATGCCACCTTGAGGAAGCGGCTAATCGTTCTGGTCAACTCCTGCAGGTGAGTCTCAAACCCCTGCCTAACGTATATCTGCTGTTACTGGGTAATCTGCAGGTGAGTCTCAAAACCTCCTTGTGCCTGTTTGCTGCTTGTGGGTCTCAAATCCCTCTTATGCCTGTTCGCTGTTCACAAATCATTCCTTGTTGCGATTAACATTTGGTTTACAACCATTATTTTTAACCTACTTATATTGTGTCCTTAGTTCTTTGTTTCTAACTACATTACCCAGGGATTGTTCCTTTTTTTAAATATTTTTATTTTATTTTATTTTTGGTCAGTGTACAATTTCCACAATCTCAGTTAAGTAAACATTATATTGCACCTACTGTATAACTCTTCCACCTGGATGTCAAAGTTCCTTGAATATGGATATCACCATGTTTACTTTATGATATAAGAAATGTGTTTTGTGGTTCGACAGGAATTTGTTCCCATGCAGTGAAAATGGGTCAGATGTCTATGTGCGCCTTTACCTGCTCCCTGACCAGACCTGGAAACAAAGAATGAAGACACAGGTGAAGAAAAAGACGGTCAATCCCATCTTCAATGAGATGTAATTACACGCCCTCCCACCAATGGGTGCCGCTTCTATTTAACCAGATTTAACCAGAATTCTCCCTGTACATAACCTTTAACAAATCCATCCTCACTTTTTTGCATAGGTTTGAATTTAGTGTATCAGTGGAGGAAGCGAAGACCAGAAAGCTGGATGTCGCCATCAAGAACAACAGAGGTTTCCACAAACGGGAGCGGAAGGACCTTGGAATGGTATTAGTTGGAGCAATTGTATAAACTATGGTAGTGATGACAGTCATGGAGGTGGTATTGACATGCACATTACAACAGGAGCCACTCAGACAGGACTTATGTGGCTTTAAAACCTTGCTCATTTCTCAAAAATGTGTCTGTACTTCTACATAACAGGGATTAGTTGAACAGCGCTGTAACCATCCACGTAGAATTACTGAGTATAACAAAACGCATCACCTGATTTTTGTTTTTTTAAATGGTCTGGGATGACTGACCTTCTGTTATTTCTCCAACAGGTCCTGATTGACTTGTCGGATGTAGATTTAGTCAAAGGCTTTACTGAATGGTGAGTAGTAATGGGGAATCGGACTTGTTTTTCCTGTGCTTTAAAAAAAAATGTAATCTCCAGCTAAGTTCTCCTGAATGATTTCTGATTGCACTCATCTTCCAAGCTGAACTTGCCTTGTAGCATTAATGAATCTGTCTTCTGTTCTGCTGTGAAGACTGTGCTGTGAGAGGATTTGGTAGCATTATTTGCTGGAGAGTAACATTGCAAAGGCCGTATTTTAACTAGGCCAGATGAAAGGCTTTCAGTATCAAGTTACTGTGTAGCTGAATGTGCCCATCATCCTGATGCATACAGGGAACGACGTCACTGTTTTCAGCCCTGTGATTGTGACTATATACAGTGTGTGTGTGTGTGTGTGTGTGTGTGTGTGTGTGTGTGTGATTTTATATATATATATAATTTGTGTGTGTGTGTATATAATGTATATGTGTTCTCTTCCTCTGCAGGTATGTCCTGACCCTGCCTGGGCTGAAAAAAATAAATTAAGAGTGTAAACCCTCGTCTTGTCCACCAAGTCAAGACCTTGAAAATGTTCTTCAGTTGACCGACGCCAGTGTAGCTTAGTAATGTGTTGTAAAGAACAATAACCAACAACAGAAGGTTTACAAACTGCATTAGATAAGGTTTAATGCTCACCATAAGCAAAATAACGATCATGCTAAGTGTAACAATGTAAAAGCAGACTGGGATTTAAATGTAAAATTTCTAGTAAACATCCACGGGGGTAAGGGATGGGTGACATTACAATAATCCGATTTGGCCATTAGTCCTTATCAGCGCAGCGTCCACAGAGAAGGAAACAAGGCACAGCCCATCCATGGCCATGGTAAAGCCAACTCCAGTGGATTCTTTAAGTTTCTCCAAATGGTCAATCACGCTACGTTGGCCAGTGAATCCGTGCAAGCCTGATAACGGATTCAATGAAACTAAGAATAAATACGCATGCTTCATTTTCTGCCATTCACGAGAACACCTTGCTTGAGTAGTAAAATACTTTTTTTTTTATATCTTGGTTGGAATAGGCAACTTTTTGTGCCCAAGGGCTTTCTGTGGTCTTTTTAAAATTTATGGGAACATAAGCTAAATGTTCCCATTACAATGGGGTACCGTTCTGGCTCGCACGCCTATATGTTACTAAGGCCCCATGTAGTGCAATTGTTTGGATGTGAAGAACTGCATACTTTTTCTTAAATTATTTAATAAAAGTAGTTTTGTAATTATTTATTATTTATGGAAACTTATTGGGTAATTCCTTAACCAGCAGAGCCGTTTGTGATTCATATACAGAGTAAGCTTTTACATGCGCACACAGTTGGGTCACGCCTCATATAGTAAAAATTCTGGGGGTGTTGTTTGAAGTAAATACTTTATTAGTCAGGGATTTGTAAGATTTTTTTTTAACTGGTCAGAATGAAGTAAGTTTTAATAAAATAATTAACACGAAGCATTGTCTACAACATGAACACCCAGATGTCTTCCTTTTAATGTAATCTCTTATAATGAGGCTTATGATCATAATGTAAATCGTTCAGCAGAGGTTTCATAAGAATGTTCTCTATGCATTGATTTGCATATATACATTAGTTAAGACACATTCCAGCTAGACTCTACAATCATTTAAAACAGTGTGTTGATTTTAAATCAGTCCCCTGATTTTGATGATGTAAACATGTATTTAATGTTTATATTTAATGTTAATAAAGATTAAGGTGAAAATTTGAATTAAAGTTTTATTTAAGTTCAATTTCATTATAAAATGATTTGATATGTGCAGTACAACGTAAGAAAGGGCATATTAGTGACTGCATGAACATGTACAGCTAAATACAATATCCAGGCACACTGGTTTAACAAAAACTTGTAGTATGTCCTCTCAGACAGTAGGTGACACTAGAGAACGAGACCAGACTCATATGAGAGCGGAACAACTGGTCATAAACAAGGAAAACACGAAATAGAGTTTTACATACGAGAGGATTGAGGATTACTTTAGTAGACACGCCGAATCCAATTAAATTGATTCACCAGGGTTGCCAATGGCGTTTGTAACTGCTAACTGGAACCCACTGGGAGAAGCCTTTTACAGGTCAGTATTTCCCTGAATGATCCTCATAGCTTGGTTAATTTGACAGGTTTGTTACACTAGCTGTGTGGCTATACGGATGGCTAACACTAACTCAGGCGACAGTTCTATCCAGAAAACATACTTTCCGGTACTAGATTGACACCAGCAAACTCCGAGGGCGAGTTTAATGTTTTTGTTAATTATTTAAGCATTCACTATCTGGAAGGAATACAACAGCAGTTACAAAACGCCCAACTCAAGGTTTGTCATGTGACACGCTTAACAACAGAACACTGTGCTGTTCCTTGAGCATAAACGCTACTGTGTAAAATAAAGGTATAAAATCTGTATTAGACCTTACTTGTCACGCTTACTTTATGTGTAAAGGAAATGTTTAGCGTTCAGCTCTACTCTTTCGTGGTGTCACAGAAAAATTGAGCTATACGAGATGGGATGGAACCTAAAAGACGGACTCAGAGATTGTCTTGTCGCAGCAGCTCCGTACGGGGGCCCCATAGGTGAGATAAATTGTGACACTGTTTTCAGCCTATTTTACTGTGAGGTGGCTCTACATAGCATTTGAGAATGCTGAGTGCCGACACCGTTCTTTTCTTTCCATCAGCTCTTTTAAAGGAGCCGCAGCGCCGTTCTCCCAGCACTCGGCCCCAGCTTGAGATTTACTCCTCTTCCGGCGCCCAAATGGCCAGCTTCCCGGTCCGTGCAGATTTAATTCATATTTATGAGTCATTTCATAATAACACAAACATTCATTGTGTTGATGGTGTTTGATTGAGGACATCTGGTTGCTCCTGCCATCTGATTTCTGTGTGTTTTATGCTGTGGGTCCAAAGTGGAAGAGTGGTGTGGTGAAGCAGCTTGGCTGGACGGTGAGCGACGACTTGCTGTGTGTGCAGGAGGATGGCACAGTGCTCGTATACGACCTGTACGGGAGCTTCAAGAGGCATTTCAGCATGGGCAACGTGAGGGGTCGCACTACTCCATAGACACTAATTAACTACCTACACATGCCGACTCATACCCCCCCTAGCACCACCATGGACGGCAAACGAACACACAACGTCGGGTAATTGGTTCTTGAGAAGGAGCTCATTTCCATAGTAACTTATGAGCATAGTCAAATTATATATTATAAAACGAATACTTTGGATTCATGCAGTGCTTTTATGAGACACACAGTTGCCCATTCACCTTAAGATATCATGGCATAGTTTACTATTTACTGTTTATATATTCTGTTTACAAAAAACATCAAGACTGACTGACAAGGACACTTACTCATATTTTAGAAAGTGAACCATCGATATAAATATTGAAGTTTTTAACCAGTAAACTTGACTGTAGCTTGTAATAGCCAGTAGAGCAGCTGCTCTAGTCTGGCCTGCAAATACTATGGTTTATAAATTCACACTAGAGCATTTTAATGATGGATATATCCTTGCCAGCTAAGGAATATTGTGCCACATTTAAGCAATGTATATTGTTAGCCAGCTAGCAAAGTTGTTGAGTTTTTTTTTAACTTGGTTAGCAAGAAACACAATCAGCAGTAAACGTTTCTAGGGATTTGTTTCATAGACAAAATTTTACATTTCTTGCAATCAAAACTTTATATTAAATCATTTGTTATTTTTTAATGTCTTAATGCAAATAATATAAATAATACAAATAACAATAATAAAAGCAATAATATACTTTTCCACAGTCCAGCCATGTCAGTAATCCTGGTAAACACACTTTGTGAACTGCTTTAATAACAGGGCAACGCACTCTAAATGCATTGTCTGAATTGTCTACTGCATTTGGCTTGCAAATCAATAGTGCTAAACCCAGTGCCTCGCAGGTTTAATAGACTCACGATTGCCTTTAATTTACAGGAACTTGTTCAGAATCATGTGATCGAAGCCAAAGTTTTCCATTCGCCCTATGGCACGGGGGTAGCTGTGTTATCAGGGGCCTACCGATTCATCCTGGCCACCAACATCGATGACCTGAAGCTGCGTCGCCTACCTGAAGTTCCCGGTATGTTTCCTGTCTGGTTAATTTTCCCCCTGAACTAATTTCTTCTGTCCTTGTGTCAAGTCATTCTGCAGTGTACAGTCATTTTAACAGGGTGTATTTATTTATTCAGGTCTACAGGGGGCACCCTCTTGTTGGGCAGTACTTTCACAGGACAGACAGAGCAAGGTGTTGTTAGCTAATGGGGCGGACCTGTATATCCTGGACAATACCATCTGCACCCCAGTGGTGAGGAGCAATCACTTTTTTTTGCACAGAAAAGGTCATGGATTCCTCCTCACCATCCCACTTTTCTGTGTCTTTGTTAGGACCTTTTACTGCATCACTCTGACCCCATGTGTGTTTGTTTCAGGCTCCCCCAGGTCTACCCATCCAGGCAAGCAGCATTGTGCATGTGGCTGTGTCATTCAGCTATAAGTATTTGGCTCTGTTCACGGACTCAGGCCACGTGTGGATGGGCTCTGCAAACCTGAAGGTGAATGGGGTGGTGGCTGCTTCTGATTGTCATACAGCATCAGAGGAATATCATACATCATATATGCATTCCTATATCATAGGAATACAGTTCTCTTTACCAAGGAGGCTATGAAAGCCAGGTGAGGACAGAGGAAGAGATTTAGGTTTCAATGAGGCATTCCTTTTATTACAGGACAAGCTCAGTGAAGTGGACACCAACGTGAAGACACCTCCAAAACAGATGGTTTGGTATGTGAATTTATTCTGTAATGTGTGTGTGTGTCAATTTGGCATCCATGTGTTGAAGCTGTCAGACTTTGTTATCTAACGATGGTTGTCCTTTGTTAAGGTGTCGGAGACCCAGGAGTCAGCAGCCTTCAGTGGTGGTCATGTGGAAGCAACACCTCCTGGTGGCTGGGGAGTGTAAAGACACCATTCAGTATCCTAAATCCTACTGTCGCAGGTGACACAGGCTTGCCATAATTATACTTACTCAAATAGGTTATGTTGTTTTATACTGGGGCACTGTTATAGTGATCCTTGACCTTTTGGTTTGGGTACCACCTGGAAGATGACTCGGTGCTGGTACCAGAGCTGGATGGGGTGAGAATCATCAGTGGGACTCACCATGAGTTGCTCCAGGAGGTCCCAGGTCAGTGTATTTGTATGTTGCTTGCATTTTCCTGTGACTTGTACCGTGATGACTGCCACTGGTAGCAACTCTCACAATTTTCAAACTCTCCGCTTACTGATACCTGGCCACATGAGTTTTCGCTATGGTTTACAGATATTCTGTCTCATGACTCATTCTTTCTTCACTAATGCCTATGACTATATGCTAAAACATCACTTACACTTACAGCAACTACAGAATCGCTTACACCAGCTACATCACCACTTACAGCCGCTACAACATCCCTTACAGCAGCAGGGACTTTGTCAGTTGCGTTGATGCTGCTACGTAAACTGAATCTGCAGGGGATTAATGAGCTAGATCAGACTATTCCCCTCCTAACATCCTGTACACTTCTTGTGCCCTTTACAGGGGCATGCGAGGAGATATTTAAGATTGCCTCCATGGCTCCAGGTGCACTGCTGCTTGAGGCTCATAAGGAGTATGAGGTAACAGACAGTGTGCGTGAGTGTGTGCGCGCAAATGTTTAAGTGCGAGTGGGAGTAAGCCTCTCTGTGTTGATTTACAGAAAGAAAGCCAAAAGGCAGATGAATACCTGCGGGAGATTAAGGAGCAGAGCCTGCTGGGAGAGGCAGTGAGGCAGTGTGTGGAGGCTGCCGGGTACGAACACGAGCCGGAGACACAGAAGATGTTGCTGAAGGTGGGACATTCAGCATGTAGGGGTTGGGTGACGGAAGCGGTACTGGGCCAGCGATAATTGTAACGCAGGGGGTGGGCCTGGGTAGGTGGCTGTTCTAGTGTAGGGGGCGTGGTTAGGATGTGGCACTGCACAGTGTAAGGGTTGGGGTGGTAGCTGTGAGTGTGAAGTGAATGCTCTCCTGTCCTCGCTTTCCTTGCAAAACAGGCGGCGTCCTTTGGGAAGTGTTTCCTGAGTAACTTCCCTCCAGAGCAGTTTGTAAGCATGTGCCGGGACCTGCGTGTCCTCAATGCTGTGCGGGACTACATTGTGGGGATCCCACTCACTCTGCCCCAGTATCCTTTACAGGAAAAGAGCATGCACGCACATACTCGCACTACCCCGTTATCCTTTACAGGGAAAGAGCACGCACAAACACACTCACACTGCCTCAGTATATACACACACACACTACTCAATATAATATCAAATGATGTACACATGCTGCCCCTGTACCTATTAAAGGGAAATTAAATGCAGACAGACACACAGCCTCTTTACCCTTCACAGAGAATGTTGGTTCAGGTACACATACACACTTGATAAACATGCGTTATCAATGTAAAACACAAAGATATATAAGCGCAGCAGAGTCCCTTTACTGTAATCTAGGTGGCCCTCTGCTTTGGTTTGTTCAGATATGTATGGTTAATTTATCTCCCTGTGCATGGTATATATCACACTTACCCAAATTGCATGTGGTTGGGTCAAATTCTTCCTTTCTGTCTCGTTACTCTTCAGTATGGCCAATTCATTCAAGCGCGACCAGTTCCACTTTTACAGTTACTGTGCATTGTTTGTGTTTACTGTAGACTAGAAAGTGAAATATACATTATTTCTGTTATACATGATATTAGATTAAATGGATAATGCATCACTTGATACATTGTCTAACCAATTAATCTGACAATGTTTGAATATTAATATCCTAAATCTTGCAAACAATGTTTTTGGCCAGTGTAGCAAGCAATGATACAGGTTAATCAACAGCTGCGTCCTTAACTCCAAAGTCAGGTTCAAACAAATGACGGTTCAGGTTCTTGTTGACCGGTAAGGCCACGCCCCTTTGATTGAACTTGCAGGCCTGTGTGTGTGAGATTTACATTGTGTTCCGTGTGGCAGTGCATCTGATCTGTGCCTGTGTCTCAGACTGGTGTACCGCAAGCTGTACCCCCTGGCCATTGAGATCTGCCGCTACCTGAAGACCCCTGAGTATCTTGGAGTCAGCAGGGTGCTGAAACACTGGGCCTGCTGCAAGGTGTGTATGTGTGACTTCTTTAACGCCACACTGTATCCCACACAGGTACAGCAGAAGGAGGTGTGTGTGTGTGTGGGGGGCACTTGTCTAATGCCCCACTGTGTAACAGGTGCAGCAGAAGGAGGAGCCTGATGAGGCCATTGCTCGAGCCATCAGTCTGAAGCTGGGGGACGCTGCAGGGATGTCATACTCAGATATTGCAGCTAAGGCATACGAGTGTGGCAGGACAGAACTGGCCATCAAGGTACAGACCCTACCTTCACACTGCCACGCCTTCCTTTAAGATCAGCTGTCCATATTACAGGGCTGGCTCTCTCTCCCCCTCTATTTCTCCCGCTCTCAGCTCCTGGAGTTCGAGCCACGCTCTGGGGAGCAGGTGCCTTTGCTGCTGAAGATGAAGAGGAGCCAGTTGGCTCTAAGCAAGGCCATTGAAAGTGGAGACACCGACCTGGGTAGGGAACTGACGCTCACTGATACTTCCCCTGTTACTGGGTAGAAAGTGGAGATCTGGGTCAGTTGCTCAGTCACTGGCCAGCTCCAGTATATCATGTTTACTGACATGCTTGCTCAGTTACACCCTAGTGTATTTTGCGCAATTTTATCTTTTCTTTTTATGGGCCAGTCTGAGATGTGGCTTTTTCTTTACAATTCTGGTTAGAAAGCCAGCATCCCGGAGTCGCCTCTTCACTGTTGACGTTGAGACAGGTGTTTTGCGGTTACCATTTAATAAAGCTGCCAGTTGAGGACCTGTAAGGCGTTTTTTTCTCAAACTAGACACTAATGTATTTGTCCTCCTGCTCAGTTGTGCACCGGGGCCTCCCACTCCTCTTTCTATTCTGGTTAGAGCCAGTTTTGCACAGTTTTGTGAAGGGAGCAGTACATAGCGTTGTACAATATCTTCAGTTTCTTGGCATTTCTCACATGGAATAGCCTTTATTTCTCAGAACAAGAATAGACTGACGAGTTTCAGAAGAAGGTTCTTTGTTTCTGGCCATTTTGAGCCTGTAATCGAACCCACAATTGCTGATGCTCCAGATACTCAAACATTAACCCTCCCCACTTAGTGCACGCAGTGGTCCACTACCTGACAGAGGGCACACTAACACTAACCCTAACCCTCCCAACTCAGTGTATACAGTGGTCACCTACTTGAAGAACGAGATGAACCGGGGAGACTTCTTTATGACCTTGAGGAACCAGCCCGTGGCCCTCAGTCTCTACAGACAGGTGAGGGAGTCTGTGTGCCCACTGTCTGAAAATGAATGAGTTTGGGTGAAGGTGAGATGCCTCCACTTGGAGATTTGAGTGATGACCTGTGTGTGTGTGTGTGTGTGTGTGCGCGCGTCAGTTCTGCAAGCATCAGGAGCAAGACACCTTGAAGGACCTCTTCAATCAGGACGATGACCACCAGGAGCTAGGCAACTTCTACGTGAGGGCCAGTTACCAGGAGGGGGTGAGAGTCGGAGCGTTACACCATGTCTTAGCATACTTCCTGATGACATTTACACCACTGCGGGATTTGGTTAGAGAAAGAGCACGGCTGTCTGCATTAGGCATGTTGATTTAGTAAGAGCATTGTTGTTGTTTCTAAAGCACCTACACCTCTGTGTGTTCACAGAAGCTGGAGGTGCGCATGTCTCTGCTGCAGAGTGCTGTGGACGAGTACTACAAGGCCAAGAATGAGTTTGCTGCCAAGGTGAGAAACCAAACACGCTGAGGCTTGTGGGAGGTAGTCACGACAGGCATTCAAATTAAGTACTCCCACAGGCCACAGAGGAGGAGATGAAGCTGCTACGTTTCCAGCGGCGGGTGGAAGAGGAGAAGGGTGAACGTGTGCTGGGCTCGTCTCTACACGATACCCTGCACTGCCTTCTGATGGCAGGGCTGCACAAGCACGCAGAGCAGCTCTACAAAGACTTTCGTGTTCCAGACAAGAGGTGAAGGGGACTGGAGGTTTTATCAGTTCGCAACCAGCTATAGTTAGTTTGGCGAGACAGCTGCTTTATCCGTTTTATTAATTAGGTTCCTAGTCGACTCTCTAACCTGGTACTTAGCCTTCCAATCCTACAGCTGTTCATTTACCAAAAAATATATGCAGGTGTAGTACTAGTTTAAGGCTACAACCGATGTGCCCCTGTTTGGAGCAGGCTACATCACTATCAATGAATAAGCAACTGTTTTCAAAGTTACCAGCTTGGCTTCTATATGTGGCACAACAGGTTATCACATGAGATATGTTCAGTCCTTAACAATGGATCTGATAACTTGCCTTGACAAACCCCAGTGCTTTACAATAGTGCATATAATCTCCTCAATTAGAAATAACCAGCAACGTGTAGATGACCTGTTCACTGTATAAATGAGGTGAAAGTTTGGTAAAAGGCTCTTGTACACTGCATCGAAGCTGCCTTTTCATTCTGATCTCTGCCGAAGTGCTTGAGACTACATGGTTCTGGGGAGGGTCTGGATGATCCGACTTGGACATTGTCTGCTCAGGTACTGGTGGCTGAAGCTGAGCGCTCTGGCGGAGAAAGAGGACTGGGACGAACTGGAGAAATTCGCTAAGAGCAAGAAGTCCCCCATTGGATACCTGGTAGGAACTAAGTTCTTCTAATATAAACCTCTGGTGAGGCGATTGGGAGTCAGGGACTGACGCACCTCTCATTCTGATTTTCTCAGCCGTTTGTGGAAGTCTGTGTTAAGCACCACAATAAGTACGAGGCCAGAAAGTATGTTTCTAAGGTGACTCCGGAACAAAAAGTCAAAGCACACCTAGCAGTGGGGTGAGTGTCTTTCTGATTTGTTATGATGTACAAATGAATCAAAAACATTGAATTGATTTTATGTATGTAATGTAGATACTGTAGGTTGGTGTCATTTCACGCTATAACTTTCAAGAGTGCGTCCTCTGTTTGTCCCTCGACTGTACAGTTACTCATCTCTTATCTCTGTAACGCTGTTTCTCTCAGTGACCTGGATGGGGCAGCAGAGGCAGCTATCGAGAGGCGCAGTGAGGGGGAGATCGGCCTGGTCCTCTCCTGCTGCTCCACCACCACTGACCGGGCTCTGGTGGACCGCCTGAATCGTGCACGCACCACAGCGGCAAAGAAGTGACCCGGCAGGTTCTGCAGCAGCGAGCTCATCCTCACCTCTCCCCTGGAAGCGGTGAACCCGAGGCCATATGGCTGTCTGAAGGAGGTGAACTGGGATCCCGAGGAGAGGAAAGGCTGAAAGCAGAATACGGAGGCTCACGTGTCAGTGTAACGTTATTGTGACATTGCCAGTGCCACTGGAACCTTGAGAGACCATTGCTAGGCAGAAACAACTGTCATGGACTATATAGTTTGTGTTTAGAAATAAACATGTGGTTATGCGGTAATATATTGTTTATTATATTAAACTATGTTCATGCTTGCAGTTTTCTTGGTCTGTTGAGCAAATAAATGTGGAAAAACTAATATAGTTAATAAACTATTTAATATCCCACCTTGAGCTACCGGGAAGTGGATACTTCTATCTTTTTACCTCTTTCCAAACTAATTTGAGCCCCTAGTGTGCAAGCCTGTAAGGTCCCGTTCTTTCAGGCCCGGCAGTGTGCAGAACGCCCCTCTACAGATTACTGATCTAGTCTCCTTGAGACTGCATGTTCCTGTGTCCACATGCCCCTGTGTCGGCGTGTTCCTGTGTCATCATTAGAGGGAGAAGCTGCCCCCTGCCTACCTGCTGTGGACTCCCAAGAAGATTGCAGCGCAAGAGTCTTTGTTTGTCTTCAAACAGTGCGCAGGCCAATAAGGTCACATTCTATCAGGCCTGGCAGTGCGTTGGCCAATAAGGTCACATTCTATCAGGCCTGGCAGTGCGTCGGCCGATAAGGTCCTGTTCTATTAGGCCCAGCAGTGCGTAGTCCCGGCAGTGCTCAGGCCCAGCAGTGTGCAAGCCAGTAAAGTTCCATTCTATCAGGCCCGTCAGTGTGCAGGCCAGGTGGTGCGAAGGCCTGGCAGTGTACAGGCATAGGTGCGTAGGCGTGCCAGTGTGCAGGCCAGGCTCGTGCAAATCCAGCTGTGTGCAGGCCAATTAGGTCCTATTCTATTTGGCCTGGCAGTGCGTAGGCCAATAAGGCCCTGTTCGACTAGGCTCGGCAGTGCGTAGCAATATGCTGGGCTGGTAGTGTGTTGGCCCGGCAGTGCGTAGGCCATGTCGTGAGGAGGCACGGCAGTGCACAGTCATGGCAGTGCGCAGGCCAGGCAGTGCGTAGGCCATGTGGTGAGGAGGCACGGCAGTACACAGTCATGGCAGTGCGCAGGCCAGGCAGTGCGCAGGCCCGGCAGAGTGTAGGATTGGTAATGTGTAGGCCCGGCAGTGCGTAGGCCAATTAGGCCCTGTTCGACTAGGCTCGGCAGTGTGTAGCCTTGGCAGTGTGTAGGCCAGTACGGTCACATTCTATCAGGCCCGGCAGTGCGTAGGCCCGGCAGTGCGTAGGCCATGTGGTGAGGAGGCACGGCAGCGCACGGTCTTGGCAGTGCGTAGGCCAGGCAGTGCGTTGGCCCGACAGTGCGTAGGCCATGTGGTGAGGAGGCACGGCAGTGCACAGTCATGGCAGTGCGTAGGCCAGGCAGTGCGCAGGCCCGGCAGTGCGTAGGCCATGTAGTGAGGAGGCACGGCAGTGCACAGTCATGGCAGTGCGTAGGCCAGGCAGTGCGCAGGCCCGGCAGTGCGTAGGATTAGTAGTGTGTAGGCCCAGCAATGTGCAGCTCCGCCAGTGTGTAGGACCGGCATTGAGCAGGCCAGAAAAGTCAAATTCAATCAAGCTCGGCAGTGTGTAACAAATGGGAGATTTTGAAGGACTCCATTGAATACTGTGGTCACACAATTGAGAAGAATAGACTTCATAACTCTACGGGCAAGATGGACGCCATCCTGAAAGCACCCAAGCTGGAAAATGTGAGCCAGCTGCGTTCCTTTGTGCGTCAACTATCATCTCAAGTTTCTGCCATGTTTCTCAACGTTATTACACCCTCTGAACTATTTATTATAGACACTGACTGTGATCAAGTGTTCAGAGTGGCCATAATTCGCTTCAAGGTCTCTAAACCCATAGAGAGTGCGTATGTATTCAGCCTGACTACAATTCTGCATTGTTTTCTGTCTGTTTGGATAATATATTGGACTCTGGTTGCCGGTTTCTGGTCTTTTATTCTGAATTATATTAAATAAATGCAGTGAATTACAATTTAATGAATGGTGTTAATCTTCTCTATGTTGCAGGCAGTGCACACCTCTACTCAGTAGAACCAAAGACAGACTGATGTGGATTCAATTGATATTGCAACAATACAGCTACTTCATTGACCATCACTTTAAACTAATAACATTCTTACAGCATATATATATTGTAGCGTTTAGGGAATGCTACTACCCTGCGGGGTTTGGACAAAGAGTCTGGCACCGACTTTAACAGGAAATTACGCTCTTTATTTCACACATGCGCACATTAAAGGCAGATCTGGCAGTGGAAAGAACTGCAAACACAGAGGAAAACAAAGAAGGCCATCAAACAGGCGAACGAATCAGTCCACGGTGGGGGAACTTTTAACACATAATTTACATTAGTTACAGTTCGGAGGCTACGCTTCCCAACAGCCCCCTCGGGGATGGCCGAACGCCATTTGCGGGGGACGGGGTGCTTTCCATCCCTGTTACAATATATATTCCTGCTGCAAAGATTATAAATTTTAAAAGGAAACTATGAAAATAGAATTCATAAGAATAAATCAATAAGAATTCATAATATATTCATAAATAAAATTAATCGTTCAGATATAAGCTCTAGATTATAAAAATAAATAAATTTTTGTGTCAAACACATTACATTAAAAGACCACCGACTATATTGTAAACAATGGCAACTCAGCCACATAAATGCACTAAACAACAATACCTGATTAACATACCTGAATTAGATTAAATAAATGCAGTGAATACAATTTAATGAATGGTGTCAAGCTTCTTTATATTGCATACAAAGGAGTATTAATACTCGTTACATTCGTCACCAAAATCCTGTTCGTATACCCGATAGGTTATACAGTAAATCAAAAACATAGCATACACCTTAGTTACGACTGACTACTTAGTCTCCACTGGCACAAGATTTTTCATCTTTAGTCTAGGCTTTACAAGCTATCTGCCAGGTTCACAAAGGGTGATCAAGCCTCAGGCTCTCCTAGAATAATATGATGCCAAGTACATCATTCAACCACTTGGCCAACCATCACTTTGTACCATAACATGTAACCCAATAAAATATACCAATCGGTTTTGTTCATTAAAAGAAAAGACAAAGGAAACCCCTCAAAATAATGTAAACGGTGACTGGGATTTCTTACTAAGTTTGTTTGCAAAACCCTGCATCATGAATGGTTTCTGACCCATCGTTTTTATAAGGCGGTTAACTGTCTTCACTACTCTACCTACAGGTGTTCTGACTACACCTGGTGTGTTCCCTGACTCTTGTCTAAGTACATCCTGGTCATTAACTACATTAACTAGATCTGTGTCAGGAATGTCTGACGGGTCTGAGTCGAGGGCAACAACTAGACTGTCAAAGTCAGTGAGAGGGTCAGCATTAGTCTCGTTTGCACTAGGCCCCTGAGCTTGACAGTCTTCGCCTAAATTGTCTCTGCGACTGGGCTGTGCAGTGCCCTCTCCTTCAGACTTTGTGGTAGTACATACTGGTGTCTTTTCTGTTTGCTCAAGGGATCCTTGGTTAATCTGTAAAGTACTCCAATTTGGACTTTCAGTCTTTCCCACTGCTTGTTGAGTAATAAGGCTCCTGAATCAAATCCATTCCTCTCTCGCCTTGAAGGACATCTTTTGTGGTTCACAAAGGAAATTCCCTTGGAAATGGTGGGGTCAAGCTCCTGTCTCCGTTGGAGCTCCTCCAGAGCTCATTTCATTTTCGTCTAAGTGCTCCTGTATCTCACTTGCCATCCACTTGTCAGCTGTTTTAAACTTCATCACAGCAGCGAGTGCGAGGTCCAGGCAATGCTTGACAAACATCCTTGTCACCGCACGGCTGGGGTCGCCGATGCTCTCGCCCTACCTCTTCAAGCCCTCGTCTGCCACATCAACCACCTTGTTCAAACGGATCCAGTAGTCCATGGCATTTTCTCCTGCAACTGGTAAGGTACGGGCCTATATAAACAACAGTTTTTATGAGTGATGGTAACTTATTGTGCTTACTGTCCTCTTGGTGAATTATTCCCACTGGGTTTAGGCAGTAGAGGAGGCAGTAGAAAAATATCATCATAGGAGATCTTCAGGGAATTGGTTGGCTGTGCTGCAGGCCTCTATGAGGATATCAGTTGCCAATCATGACGGAGGTATTTTATATAACTGTGCCACGTGTCTGTCTAGTGAACATGTGCAGGAGTGGTTCAGGCACGCCCATAAGCAACAGCTGAGGATCAAGGTAATTGCAAACCTAATTTAACACCGTGCCATCCCTCAGTAGGTGCTGGAACTCGGGAGAAAATCCATGTGAGGAAAAGAGAGAAGGAACAAAAGTGGAGTGGAGACAGGGGACGGAGACTCGATCGGGAGAGAGCAACTCACGTCCTGAAGAGAAGACGGGCTTTGGGATTTAATTGTTTTCTGGCGTCTAATCTTTTCCAGGTGTTCTTTTCTGTTGTTATTTTAATTTGTTTTGTTTGGGGCAAACCAGATTTTGGTTGTTTTTTTAAATGTTTGTATAAATAAAAACACAGAAGCGATTTTTGTCTACCCATTATTTCTGAACCGCGCACAAGCGGCAGGCTACAATAACGTTTCCACAGCATTCTGTGTTAGAGCGATCACAGTCTCTCTCACTGTGTTAGTGAACGCTCTAACACAGTGAGAGACCGTGAACGCTCTAAAACAGTGAAAGAGACCATGATCACTCTAACACAGCGAGAGAGACTGCGACCCCTATCACGGGTGTCAGACACCATTACAGATAGTACGAATAGTTGTTCCCATAGCCAACTTCCTTGTCCCTTCTTAGAGGGAAACATTTCTGTTTAAAAGTTTTACACATGATGGATTCTGTTTTTACTTAAATTCAGTATTTCTGTTAAGTTCAGTTTTTTAACCTGTCAGGCCCATTCTATCAGGTCCAGCGGTGTGCAGGCCTGTAAAGTCCCGTTTTGTCAGGCCCGGCAGTGTGTAGGCCTTTAAAGTCCCATTCTATCAGGCCCAGCAGTGTTCAGCTCTGAAAGGTCCAATTCTATTAGGCTCGGCAGTTTGCAGACTTTGTCACCAGATCATTGATACATTGATATTTGTGTATAAAAATGCAGAAATGGTGAGGTGTGCAGTGTACAGTATACAGCATGTACAGTGACTTGCATAAGTATTCACCCCCTTTATCACATTTTGTAGTCTTACAACTTTTTAAATAGGGATTATACCAGATGTTTTACACAAATACCTAATACTTTGATGGTACAATGTATTTTTTCTTACAAAAGTTACCCTGAAAAACAGACATTTATTGGTTAAATACGTATTCACTCCCCAGAGTCAAAACTTGGTAGTGCTCCAATTACAGCAGAGTATTTTGGGGTAAGTCTCTAACAGCTTTGCAGATTGCTGCATACTGCAATTTTTTAACCATTTTTCTAGGCAAAATTGCTCAAGCCCTGTCAGGTTGGATGGGGACCACTGGCAATTTTAAATT
>JAOVYW010003626.1:0-13866 GCA_025775045.1 Hiodon tergisus | reverse complement strand
TGACCCTGTCCTACATGGCCCTGGACCTGCAGAACTCTGAGGGCTGCGCAAGTGACTATGTGGAGATCCGCGAGTACCCGAAGGGGGTGTGCTTTCCTCCCTATATATAAAAAACAAACACATACACATAGCGTTTACTTAAACTAGCCACAGCAAACACGCAGAAGCAATTCAACAATTCCTCCATGCGTGTTTAACGCTAGCGAAAACTCTGGAAATCTAAAAAATGTCCAACATGGTACATATAGAAAATGTGTAACACTACAGTGGTAGCCCTGAGGAACTTCACCAGGAGAGCTCCAGTATATACCCAGCTGTATATTGTGTAAGGCTGTAACCTGTACAGGTTGCCCCCAAATAAGAGTACGCATACACGCCAGCTGGTTACCAACCCTGTCCACCTCACCACCAAAACCAGCAGCGGGTCCGAAACTCCGACGTAAAGCGTTGATTCTAGACGCCTTGCCCACGTATAGCCTGTATGAATCGCCCAGCGTCCTCGTCACGACCCGCTGACCTCTGTGCCAGATAATCCCTGCAACACGTATCGCCAACAACCCGCTCATTAACAGCAGAAGCCGATAAGGTTGGCACATATTGATCTTGCACTAAAGGAACAGGATTCATTTTCTGCAAGTGCAGTATCGCCTCTCTCGCCCTGGCATGTTTAAAAACACCTTTCGGGGGGGGGGGGGGAAGGAAAAGAAAGAAGAAAAAAAAAATCACATTTCTACTTGGCCGCTGGCGCAATAGACTTAACCGACAACAGCACAACAAAGCCGTGCGTCTCGCCTGACAATCCTTTCATTAAATAACACCGGCCTGCTAGGCTTCAGCGCATTTAACACCACAGCAGCATGAATGCCTCTGAAGAGGGCCCACATAGAGAACAGACGCGACGCAAACAGAGTCAGGTCGGAACAAATCAAGGCCTAATCAACACCATTCAGCCATCTGTGGCGCAACGGACACTGTTCTCACCAAGAGAAGAATAGCAAAGAATCGCGCTTCGGGAGCTCATTAAGCCCCCGCGTCCCTGATCCGCAGCAGGCCTGCATTTGCCCGCGTGCTCGGAAGCCAAGTATCGCGTCCGCCTCTCGTCTGAACAGAAACGTGCCCCCGCGCTGAGCTGATGCACCCACAGGACCCAGACAGAGAAGGTGAAGACGACGCTGTGGAATGCTGCTGGAGATCGGAGACGCTGGCTTTACAAAAACAACCCCCATCTCCCCACGGTGCAAACGGCATCCCCAGATATTTCCTCAGCCTGCACTCACAACTGGACTGGGAGGAGAACCCTGAACAGGACACACTGGAGTATAGCCTTAATAAAGGGTCCCTGACACGACTGCTCCAAAAGGAGAGCTATATCCATTACAGATTTTATTTTTTTTATTATTATTTTATGATTGGCCCTTTCATGATAAAACGCAGAGCTGAAACCCCATCGACACCAGAATCCCTCAGCCTTCATTTGCCACAGGAGAAACGTGAGAATCTGGTCAGCTGACTCCCCGCCAAAAAAATCTTAACCATTAGCAACTTATGTCACAATACCGTTGCCAAACTCTCTTATAAGTGTTTGTCATTCGACTTGAAATGTCCTCACAATCGGTAGCGTTAAGTCAGTACAAAGGATTCCGAAGCACTGGTACTAAGAACGCATATCATTTTCAGACTGTAAGGTAACACATAATCAAATACATCGGCATGTTAAGTTGATCATTTAACGTCTGCGCATTTTAGGTAACACAACAGTGTTCATCCTGCAGCAAGCATTTACACCAACCACCATTACTTAAATGGAGGCGTAAAAATCCACTTCTCATTTGCGCATCAGGGTGCACGTTGTAATGAATTAGTACGTGGATGTGAAACCCCAAGCCGCGGTCATGCAAGTTTTACAGCTACAAGGTTAATAATTGATTTACACCTAAAACAAACGACTTGTGTTTTTCGCAGGCAAACAAGGACTTCAATTTGATGAGCAAGTTCTTCGCGAACTGGGCAAGGACAGAAAACTGTAGTTTACAAAGGTTATGCCGGTGTGTCAAAGTGGCTTCATCTGATGTCCAAGTTCCATTCATGACGCAAGCGTCCACGCATCCCATGTATGATGGTAGTGATTCAAATCTAATTAAACAAGCGCATGCTTAATTTTTTTGCAAAAATCGGAACCACCATACAATCGGATCGAACAAAGTAATTCAGTAACAGCATAACAGCGCAACGTTCATTTTGCTGCGTTTGCCTTACATGTACCTGAATATTATATTATTGAAATGTTATATCGCAACGGAGTTGAGTACTTTAACCGATGCGTAATTTTTTATTTATTTATGAAACGAGAACATCAATCCATATCGCAGGTTATTAATGTCCTAACAATGATAACCATTAATAAGATTACATACCAAACTGACTGAGGGCAACTGCATCAGCGTTCTGTTAAAATAATTGGCCTAATTTAGATTTTCTGGCTCGCTATCGGGTCAAAAAGTCTTCGTATGGTGACCACCTAGCCAACAAACAATATGACTGCCTGAAGTTATTATTCACATGGTCGTACCAAGTAGCAAACTATCAGTAGAAATTAAGTGGTGATTTGGTAACAGAATCGGAATCGCTAAATTGAAAAATCACTTCACATTAACACAGAAACAGAACGAAGCGGTTCAATTGAACAGATACAGACAATTTCAAACGCGCAATCTTGATTTAAATCGCAGATATAGGAACCTCACTACGTATACGTTTGCACAATAAAATAACGAAACAATAAATACGTCTAGTTAATTCATTTACAAGTTATCCATAACTAGAGTCCTTGGGTTATTTGAACACACGAGATAGAATTATTGGTAGTCCACCGACTATGATAACAAATACCTATCCGTTTGGTATAATTACATTATTGTTATAGGAAAGGAGGGGGGGGAAACTTCTGATGTAAAGTCCGCCATATGAACTGGCTTACGAGCCATTGCAAAGCGATTCACAAAACCTCAGATTCAGAATTAGAAGCTAGATAGTTTATAAAGAGTACATTTCTCTCCAACGGAGTAGTTCTAGGACAAGAGCTTTTTTTTTTCTTGAATTGGGAAAATGAATAAAGCAATCTGCGGAGACGCCAACAGACACAGTATAGGTTGAGGGGCAGCTAACTGTGGCGGTACTGTTAGCTTGCTGGTTATCGATAGCAACGTTGCACACCAGCGAGCGTCTTCGACGGAACAAGGCTAGCTATTAAAATGAAACCAAAACCAAAACCAGAAAGGAACATCTTACCTTTTGTTGTCAAAATCATGTAAGACTCCAAAGAAATGCACCAAGATACATAAAAATATTTCAAATTATAAAGTTTAAAGTCTGTGTCCCTGCATCTCGTGCAATTCCGCCATCTTCATTCAGCGATTGATGGACTCAGCCGAAACTCAGGAATGAACCAATCCAACAGAACAGGGGAGGGAGCTTTTCGGTCTTTCTGGGCGCTGTTTAATTTGAGCAAAGCGAACTTCTTGGGAAACAAAAATTGCCCTCTTGTAAATCTTTTTGACTCTTGTTTGCCGAATGACACAATAGTACAAAGAATATACGCGTGCGACAAGCCAGCGACTTTTTTTTGACAACTACCCCTTACTACTTTCATACAACCTGGTGTAAAGAATTATTCTGAAATATCCAGCTTCTTTCAAGGGAGTTGGTTATCCGTGTCTTGTTACGATTGCGCCCACTTGCAGTCACAAGACTCACAATCACTTCCCTGAATGAAGTGATTTAAACGTAATTTCCCATGTCGTATATATTAAACTTAGTTTAGGAAACTAAAGTTGAATAGCTGATAGCAAACAGACCCAGCAGTAAGATTTAGCAGCGCTGAATGTCTTGATTACTGATTTATTTACATTTACGTGCAGTTTGGTTGGACTTCCACAATTTGGGAAACGAAACATTCTGATAAACATTTTTATTAATAGCAGAAAACTAAAATCTGCTAAGTTTCAATTCGATTCGCGTTTCAAAACATGTTGACAAATTAACCTCCATCACCATCTGGTGGTCACAGCGCAGTATAGCTCACGATGTAAAAAAAAACGAGTTTAAATAAGCCTGCAATTCGGAGAAAGCGCAGTCAATTTTATGGTATTAAACCGTGTGGAGATTGACACGCAGTTTTTTTACAGATAGTTCTGATTTGCAATTTACCAGAATTTTACGTTCTGAAGTAAAAACTGGATGCACCGCCGGAAATTAGTATTCATCTTACCATACTTTTCGCTAATAGGGTATATGCAAATCGGTCTTTCACAAGAACAGGAAATTATGGCTTCTCAACCCAGAAACCCCGAAGCAAGGTTTCTTTAGCAGGCTATACCATATGTGATGGGACGTATGGAGTATTACAGACAAATGTGAAATATAACCCACACACACACACACCACAGGTGGCAATCTTAAAGTGTAGTGTTTTGAATTATCCTTTATTAAGTAAACTACATTTCAATATTGCTTTAGCCTTTTTTTTTTTCCATTATTCTAAATTACAACCTTTTGCAGTGAGCACAGTTTATATATATTTTTTCCCCTAAACTTTGAAGAATACAAAAATATCACAGTACATTTTCTACTCAAGACACTCGCTGACTCCCGGGCCAGGGTGGGCGAAGGGCTCAATGACATGGGGGAATCCAAATTGCGCAGCGGGACCTCCTCGCCGTCGCCTCCCAGCCAGGACAAGAGTGGCGCGGTGCCCATCCTTTCACACAAAAACGTGTTCGCCTGAACACCCGAGCATTTCCTCCGGCGCACTTCGTCCGCTGATCTGTGGGGTACGTTTGGTCCGACCAGACTCGTGTGCCGGGGGTTCCCCACGCAGACCTCCCCAACACGCCAGAGAGGAACTCCGCCACTCCCCAAAATTATTCATAGAGCATTCCCCATTTTGAAATCCTTCTCTGAAGACATATTCTATATAAAATAAAAAGTTTAAGAATCTTCACCCGTACGCAGGTTATTCTTTTAATATTAACCTTTTAATAACTTTTAACAAATTGTTTGTTGTTTTTTTTCCATTCTTATTTAACACTGTTGGAATACCTAACCTTTAAAACCCTAACGGCCAGTGGAGGCAAACTCCTTCCAGGACAGAGGAATGTTGTAGTATGGATCTAACTTATTCAGTGGTTTTATATATCAAAACAGAAAAACAGAACCAACCAACATTGACTTGAAGTGCCACTGCAAAGAGGGTGGGGGCCATTAAAGGAGCACGTTAGATGCCCTTGTTCAGTATGCTGGAAAGGGGGCTCGGACAGTTCCGTCGGTAGAAGATGATGCTGAGACTGCAGCAGCGGGAGTTGACGACAAAGTCACAAAAATAGAAGAGGGGGAGGAGGAAACAAAAAAAATTAAAATGCAAAGTCACGAGGCAGACGGGAAAACGCCTGCTGTTCCTACCCAGTTTACCACTGGCGGTCGGAGGCCCAGAGCCCTGCGTCGTCTACCGACGGCACCATTGGACAGGTCGATGAGGCGGGAAGCGGGTGCCGTCACGTGTGCAGGTGTGGGGAGGTGCGTGTGTGCGCATGTGGGGGTGGGGGGGGGAGGGGGTTGCGTGTGCTTTTTTCCGAACGGGGGCCCCCGGTGGCCTCAGGGCGAGAACGTGGCCATTTCCAGGGAGATCCTCTGCCACAGCTCCTTGGTCTGTTTGCCCCTCTTCAGGTTCTGCAGCACGTCGTTGAACTGCATCATGCCCACGGGCGTGAGGCAGAAGGCGCTGCGGGCGCTGCGGATGATGTTGACGAAGTCGTCGTAATCCGCCGGAGTCAGGTGGATCAGCCGATGGTGGATGTACTGTCAAGGGGATTAAAGTGTTCACTGGAACAGGAGCATGGCTGTGGCCAGATGTTCATTATACACAAACAGTATCCGGGGCTACTTCAACGTGAGGAGGAGAGCTAAACGCGTTCGAACATTTCAAAAAGGTCATGAAACGTTACAGAACGCGAAGGTTTAGAGCTCTCGATCCGTGTAATAACACCAAAGACGACAAAAGTGGAGGGGTACGAGGGTTTTTTCCTAGGACTAGGTTCATTTCCCGTGTCCTTGTAATAATGAATTCACAGCTTATATAACACCTGAAATGTATTGATATTAAAACCATTAAACTATTTAGTTTGGCATTGCCTCGTTCTGCTACACGAAGCTTTATTTTGTGCCCAGGGGAAGCGCTTTGACAAACACACAAGGCCTAACCAGGCTGTAATCATTTACTCCTAAAGCGCCGAGTCCGAGAGTCCATCCGACCTCTGGCTCAGTTCGCTCGGAGCTCTACGCCAAACCTCCAACAGCGACGAAAATCACACCGAGTCGTGGATCAGACGAAAAAACCAACGGAGATCCCGAATCAGGGAGGAGAGCAAGATCGTGGCAGACGAAAAACCCAGGAGGCACGCATCCCCCCCAGCCAGAATCCAGCCACTGCACACGTCCGGACTTCCTCGGAAATTCATTTATATTTACGCCGCATGTTAGAAACGCTATCGCCGGAAACTCTCTCAGACATGCCAGCCAAGGCTCCCCGCTCCTCCATTGACCTTCAGTCCTTTATTTTCACTCATCGCCGAACAAAGCTGTCCTTCTGGAGAGACTATGACAGAGAACTGAAGGACGAGGTGCGGGCAGCGCATCAAACCCACGAGCGTGTGATTTCTGTACACGCAGGCTAATTAACACACAAGGCTCAGATTGCCAGCTCAAAAGAGGTATGAGCCTTCCAGGTTATGTCACTCCACAAGTCAGAGCAAGTGCAGAAGGCCATTTGGAATCACCAATTATTTTCGACAATCTGACAACAGTTAGTTCTCTTCTCCATTTGGAGAAGCCGATTGAGCCAACGCATCTCAGCTCATTACTACAGAAGTATGACTGGACTCCTCTAAATCCTGGTAGCCATCAAGCCACCCTTCTCTCCCCTTCTACACTCAAGTGCAGAAACCGCAGGGGAGGTTGAGATGCCTCTCGACAGCACTGCAAGTCCCCTACCCCTGTGCTCTTCTGGTCACGATCCCCGAATGACATCCTGAACCTAGAACCTAGAACCTGAAGCTAGACCTGAACCAGCAAACTTCAGATCTTCATCTAATTCTCCACAAAAAAAAAAAAAAACCTATATTTTCTTAAGGAGTCCCTGAGGTGATGTGATGGTCTGACCCACGTCAGCAGTAGTCAGGCATACCTGTAGGTAGGCTTGCTGGCAGCGCTGCACCAGCTGGTGGAAGGCGGGCGTCCTAAGGTGGGCGTGGATGTGGGCAGGGTTGAGCCGCTGCAGAGCCTCCAAGATGATCTCCTGCAGGACGAAGGGACTCAGCACGCCCTTGGCAGCACCCACGCAGAACTGGTACACATAGTTCACACCTTGGGGTGAGAGGAAAGGGGAAAGGGTGGAGCAGCAATAATATTACAACCACCATCATCATAATCACAAAAACAACTGAACTAAATGACCAGGTCCAACTGGCTGGCCCCTCTTACCCAAGCGGGCGGCCAGTCCCAGAAGCCATTTGACGTCCTCGGTGTAGGGAGGGCTACGAGAAAAGTTGTTGGGGTGGTCATTGTGAGCCCTCCGACCCAGCATCTCCAAGGCCAGCATACCTGCAAAGGGCCAACCCCAGTACATCAGCGCCTCCTACCCCCCCGATGGGGCACATGGAACAGCGGCTGGCCACAACAACGGGCCCGTCGTCCCGTCTCAATACATCTGGAGCACTGTGTCACAACCAGAGTTCTCCTCCTGTCCCAAACCAAAACCTCGTTCCCGTCTGAGGAAAATCAGACTTTAATCCCACACCACACAAAAATGAGATTAGCATAAGCCCTTCACATATCCATGTCCCCAAGAAGATAACCAAGCCCGCTCCTCATTTGGTTTAAAAATATTCATCATTTATATTCCAGGGGTGCCGTCACATTGACCAGTTGGTGTCTAATCCACAGATCTACCTAATCCTCTTTGTCATGTGGAATGTAGCCGAAGGGGCTCGTATTACACATCTATACACTGTATAAATATGCAGCGGTTACTTATGCGTTTATGTAATTCCGCAGGTACAAATATAGCTGCAATACAAAGGCGGCAGCAGCAGAGACCAAAAGGAAGCCAGACAGACTTCACCGCCATTCATGGCAACACAGATGTATAACGGACACTGCTCTCACCAACTCTGTAGGCCGAGTGCAAGTAATGCAGGCCCTGTTGGCTGATTGGTTGGCTGTGCTGCTCGTCCTCAGAAGGGAAGGGCGTGCTGACCAATGAGGCGGGCTGGGAAGACAAGCCGGGAAGAGAAGCCCCCTGAATGGCCTGGATGGTGGAGCTGGAATGGACGCTGCCTACTAGAGACAGGAGAAAAGTTTCTAGCATGGATGGCTGAGAATGTTTTTATTGCTCAGAGAAACCAAAACAGGGTACGGCCCAGGACCCCTGGCCCTCACTGACCTGCCACAGTGGTGCTCAGAGGCAGGCCGGCCTCAGTGTGGTAGGGGTGGACCGCGATCTGGGTCATGGACGGCACAGGCACACCAGGGAACGTGACCGCAGTGGCTGCCATGGGCGGATGAGGACTGGTGGCCACAGAGAAGGGGTACTGGGCACCTATAAAGGCCGGATGCATTCCCTGAGAGGGCACACAGACACACTTAGAATCAGTTGGAGTCTGCTCCCGGGCAGAGGGATTCCGTCCGAGGCCACCGGGGAGGCTTTGTCCACACAGAAAAACTGCCTAAAAAGAACACAACAAAATTAAAACAAGGGCAGGAAGAACACCTGCAGAGAATCTGTGCCCTGATCAGCTCAAACAAACCTAATCAGGCCGGAGTCCCTCGAAAACGAGATTCAGGAGCCGCGGCCGTCGCTCTGGCGCCATCTCCTGGGCAGACAGTGCACCTACCTGGGGGTATGCTGCTCCAGAGACAGGGAAGACGGCGGGCCGTGGCACATGCTGCAGCGGGTGTCCCAGGTACTGAGGGCTGCAGACAGTAGGCAGGTGGGCCTGGATGGTGGTGTAAGGGTGCAGGCCCTGTGGGTGGGGATGCGCGATGGCCGTGCCCGGGATGGTGTGGGACTGGTAGATGGTGGAGCCGACAGAGATGACGGGCACCACAGCGGCGGCGGTCACCGCGGCCGTCACCGCGACCCCGCCCGAGTCCACGGGCCCCCCAACGTCCAGCACGCCCCGACCAGCATCTGGGGGCCTCCGCCCTGCCCCCCCGCCGTTGGCACCGCACCGCCCCGGGCCCTCGCGCTGGGCCCCCACCCCGCCCCCCACAGTCTGCTCATACAGCCAGTACCACTGGTGCGCCACCTCAAACAGCACCTCGGGGTACACGCCCCCACCCTTAGCAGCCTCCTCCACAGCCATGCAGGCCTTCTCCAGCATCACGTTGTCCTGGAGGGAGTGAACAAAGACCCAGGTCACAGTTCAACCAAGTTCGTTGTGAAGTAAAAGAGGTTTTCAGGGTCAAGATCAGAAACTCCTACTTTACACACAACAATCTACTTCCACAGCCAGATTGACAACAGATTGACCGACAGCTGTCCGTCTGCCCCCGCACCACAGTACCGTCCCGCACAGGAGTTAGGTGGTCTGGCACACGGAGCACACCCAGACCCAGCCCAGGACGGCTCGTGGCGCTGTACCTGCTCTTTGCACTGTACCAGGGCCCTCTGGATCTCGTTGGGGTTGAGGGCGTGGGCGTGGGGCAGGCAGCTGAGCGCCAGCTCGGCGGCGGCGCGCACCATGTTGGGGTCCCGTGCCCGCGAGGCTCGGTCCGCCAGAGACGCCACTTCCGGGGGAGTGAGGTGCCCATCCCAGCACTCCACCAGGATGTTGAGAGCAGCGCTGCCAATCTCCATAGCCTGGCCTGGAGAAAGGAACATGCCGTGCTTGAATGACTTAAAGAACTCTAAATCGGACTCAGATTACCATTATCCCAGAGAGGAAAGAACAGGGTGCAAGCCATCCTAGGTACTAAAGTATGCCCCAGAGAGAGGGCATTGTACAATACAGAAAATTGCCAGAAGATTATTCATTAGCATTTTAAAGAAACGGTGAAATGAGCAATTTCACACAATGCTCTACCTGGACTCCCCAACTCCGCGGCCTCACCTGTGATCCAGGACACGTGGGAGGAGTAGGTCCTGGAGAGCCAGTTGGGGGAGACGAAGTTGTGCAGGCCCAGGGCATAGAGGCCGATCTCGAAGGCACAGAGGTGCAGGTTGCGATGTGGCCCTTGGTGGCCCCCGCTGGCAGAGGGCTGGGTGAAAATGGAGGTGGAGCTGTTGCCCCCGGCCTTAATCAGCACCGTCTTGGCCAGCTCGAAGTAGAAGTGGGCCGCAGCCTCCGACGGCTGGTTGGGCACGTGAGGAGCGTGACACTCTGGACGACGCCCTTTGTACCTGCACAAAGATCAGTCCACGTGCAGTCATTACTACCCCTACCTCACCCGGACCCTAGCCCACTGCCATGCAACGTAAATAAACATTCGAAGAACAGATCCTACCGCACAAAGCCTGTTCAGCGGAAAAAATATTTCATGGCTTTTTAGACCGACGAACCGGAAAGGCGATGAATGGGCCTCACCTGCTGGTATCCGCACTCTTTGCTCTGGCTCCACCCCCGGCCCTGCGCGAGCCGCTGGATGACGACGATCCCAGCGAATCCGAGGATGAGCTGCTGATGCTGTCGCTGTCTTGGCCCCGCCCCCAGGAGGCAGCCGCCCAACCTCCGCGGAGTGGGCGTCGGCTAAGTGTGGGGGAGCTGTCCGAGGTGGTCTCGGGGGCGCTGCTGTCAATACTCGCCATGCCTGAGAAGACAGCAGGATAACAGACATACCCATCAGTGCTGAAACACATTAGCTACATGCTAAACAGATGCCCACAACCCAGGGCAACTGACCATGTGGACACGGCTACTAAAAGGAGGAAAAAGCACGTCGCCCACTCTGCATTGCTAGCTGAACAAGCAATGAACAAAAAGTAGCCAACAAATGAGATATTCCGTTACTTCATGGAGATATGGATGGTGTCCTACAGCATCTGCCAGTGGACTGCAGTTACCTGTGTGTTTCTTCTTCTGACGGACGGGGGAGCCCCAGCAGCGACCACTGTATGCCCCCCGACCCCCCAGTGCTAGGCGGCTGGGCACCGTGCCCTCGGGCTTGAACGGGGCGGCTTCGCTCTGCTGATCGCACGCGGAAGGCTGGGGTCCGTCTGCATGCAAAGGTGTGGCAGGTCAGTGCCCAACCTCTCATCTATCCATGCGTTCGGCTAACCGGCACACAGCATTATCCCAAAGCATAACAAGTCATTTACCACAGTACGGAAAAGTCCAGCACACACCTTGCTCTCGGTTTTCACTAAAGCTCTCCCCTGCTGCTGCATTCTGCACGCTGGATGGCAGTCCTGCCTGCTGCCCAGCAGCGCCCCCGCTGGCCACCCCCTGCACAGCGGCAGAGGCCCCCGTGGCGGCAGCAGCTCCGTGCTTGGACACGCCCCCCGCCGCACCGCTCGTCCCGTGGGCAGCGTGTTTGGACGGGCTCTTCTGGCCACTGGCCGCCGGCTTGCTGGAGTAGAAGGAACTAAGCGTCTGGGGTTTGTGGGTTTGGCTCTCACGGTCCAAGAGCTTGTCCAGGATCTGCAAGACCAAGGCGGATTCGCAGCAGATGCAAAAGTCACGTCCCCCACAAGTCAAGTCTGCGTTCAGTACACAAAGGACCCCGACCTTGTATCTTTCAAAAGAGGAGGATAATGCCCTATTAGGAGGTCTACACTCCCAACCCTAGAAGGTCGCAGGTTCTGCAGAAACAACCAGTGCTCCCACAGGACGACTCACCTTCTTCAGCTTGCTCTGGTCATCCTTGTAGGTGATCATGAGGGCCAGGGCCAGGTCCCCCTTCTCCCGCCGTGTGCCCTCGCACAGCAGGGGGTGCTCCGCCTCGCTCACCGTGGTCTTCATCCCTGAGTGATCAGCCAATCCTGCTGCTTTACTCACAGCCAGCGCCAACAGTATTTCAGCGAACAAAACAGCGCTGTGCTGCATACATTGGAGTTACTGCATTTCATTTTAAATATCTTTAAAGTTGCTCACAAAAATAAGCCTATCCAAAGGCCCTTCAATCTGATGGCTTGGTTTTTTATTAGAAATGTCATTTCACTTCTCCATTCTGCTAGCTGCACCTCTAAATAGCCTAAAGACGACTGCCCAGGAAGCAAGTGACCTTTCACTTCTTACCCAGCGCCGCCACGGCTGCCTCGAAGCCCAACTCCTCGTCACCTGGCATCTCGTTGTTACGGTTACGGCTGGGTGGACGGGAGCCCGTCGGAGAGACCACTGCAAGCGCAAGAAACGAGTGGGAGAAAATGAAGACTCGCGGCACGTCTCGAGAGAAAGACAACGTTCGTCGTTTAAGTTAATGTTCAGAATAATATTCATCAACCCACCCACCCATCCATCCAAGGGCAACACTAATGGCAGAAGCGGTAGTTACATAGGCTGATGGCATTTATGTGGTCTACAGAGCCTTGGTCATCACCCTGTGGATGTGTGTGTGTGTGTGTGTGTGGACACGCTGTGCATGCCTGTTCGCCTCCACGCACATCTGTGCACACATTCTGTATGCGAGACTCACCGGGGGTACACAGCACATCGAATATGAAGCTTGCCAGCATGAGAGGCAGCACGGGCCGGTAGTCGCAGAAGTTTCCATCCCGGAGCTGTTCGGCCCGGTCTCTGATTGAGCTCATCTCCACCAGGCCTAGAGGGATCTTCTTAAGCAGAGCCACCACCTCAGACTCCTGGTACGCCAGCTTCACCTGTTCAACGAGGAGCCCAGCCTTCAGACACGGACACCAAGGCCCACAAGGTCACATGTGGGTGCTTTGTAAACAAACAGTACGGAGCTAATGGCGGTTGACTACACCGAGTGAGCCACAGTTATTTTTGATTAAAGATTCAGAATCTACTTTATCGTCATTGCACAAAGTATACGACAAAGGCAGCTAAACTGGAGAGATCCGATACTGAGTTGTATATACGCAACCACTTTCCCTAAAAGCACAGCCCACAAACCTCAAACAGGTGACACAAAAGGATGCACATTACACGACACCATCTGATAATGGAAGAAAGATTTCGTCTGGAGCCGCCGTCACTATGTGCAAGAACTGTGTGCAAATATCCAGCCTATCTGAGGGTGAAACCTGCAAAGGGGCACCTGACCTCCAGGGCCTTGGTGGAGGCCGGAGGCCTCTGCAGCTCTAAGGAGAACATGCCGGTGTTGAAGGCCAGGTTGTGGTACTCCAGTCTCTCGCTCAGTACCGTCAGCAGGAAGGCAGACTTCCACAGGGTGTTGGTGGCCACTTGGGTTTGCCGGCTTGTCGACACCTTGCTCTTTTTGCCCTGCCCAGACAGACAGACGGACGGACGAAACGTTACATACTCAACTGCACCTTTCAATGCCCTTGGGTGTACATGGAAAGGCAGAGCCATGGCAACGCTCAGGACTGAGGAGACAATGCTGGGTTATTGGCAGGCACGCGCACACTTCGCAAATACACTCAGCTACTGCGTTATCCCAGGTTCAACCCCGTATTCAAGGGTAGAGCAGCTGTGCCCCCTTGGGAACAAGACCCAAATCTTCATTACTTTAATAACTACACCTTCTGTAGCCAATTTAAATCCTTTCCAAGTCAAATTAACCTTGCAAATACACACACACACACACACACACAATAGGGACACCTACACATTACACCTACAGGAGCTTTTATGACATCCCATTCTAAATCCATAGGCATTAACATCGAGTTGG